>WYEA01011829.1:24630-48838 GCA_033558465.1 Alcedo atthis | reverse complement strand
ATTAAAGTCATATGTACAAAAGCATGGATGGTGCAGAAACTGTGGGTCAGAGTAGAAAACTGTTCCTAGATGTATTTGCAGAGTACCTTCCAGTGCAACAAAGAACTTTGGTGTTGATGGCTGATGAGTTTTCTCTGGCTGATGTAAATTGCTCAAACAGTGTATACTTGAGATTCTGATAACTGTTTTCACTAAGTTGATAGTGGCATTCACTACGGGGCACAAAATGACTATTTTCCTTTGCCAGTGGACTGTTGTCCAGTACGAGATATCCAGCTACTCCTTGTGACTTACAATTTATGATGCTGTGTATCTCTGTAAAGAACGTAAGATTTTCTCTGTCCTGCAGACTCTCTTTCCAAATCAGACCAGATAGGCTCACTGATGAGTCTGTTTAGGAAGTTTCCCCTCCTGTTCTGAAAAGTGAGGGGCTTTGTTCTCTCTGGCTGTGGCCCCACTGAAGTAAAATTCAGATGATCAGTAAAAATGCAAAAGTTGAGTGGTTGCATATATACAGTACACCACTAACAGAGAGAAGACTGGCAGTTCAAAGGGATCTTTCTTGCTCTTGAGGTCTTTATACTGTTGAAAAGTAATGGGGAAATACCTCTTGTCAATAGGATGCTGGCAATGCAGCTTGAGAGAAGCTATTGTAGAGCAGGCTCCCTGCAGTGGAATGTAAGAGCCTAAAGTGCTTCAAAAATATCTTTACTATTACAATAATTGGATTGATCAGAGTTTGAGCTTTTGTAGGTTGATTCAGGAGTGTGATTTTAATATCCTTGTATCAGAAAAAATGTCCAATATAATCTACAGGATTGGAATAAAAATCTGCAGAGTTCTTGGGGATAGGCAGGAATATAGAAAATGGAATAAAGTTTTTACTCTAATGTGGCTCATTCCAGTTAAGCCCCTTTTACTGAGCAACAAGCTCCTCTGTCTGAAATGGATTTCAGGGTGGTGACTCAATGTAACTGGGAGTTGCAAGATCAGGGTTTTTACAGTGGAAACAAAAATTAATCTAGAATGAGATGTGAAAATTGTGTTACTAAATTGCAGGCTGTGTCTGGAACAGGTATGATCTAACTGTTCTTGAAGGTTCCTGGGGTAAATATCCATTTATCTGATTTGAAAATTCATTCCATAAGCTCAAGTCTGCAATACGCAGACTGGAGATCTTAAAATTGAGTCAGCTAAACCAGATTTCTGACATCCCTGTTAATGTTCATTGGTGAAGCAATTGATCCAGTCATCGAGCCACGACCTGTTAATCAAGAGAAAAAAGGAAATGGGAGACCTCACAGCATCTTTAAACGGATTATACTTATCCTGGTTGGAAGCTTTCTGGCATGATGGAAAGTGCCCTCCTCTCTGCTGTTCTGGAACAGCAGCTGCTATAGCACCACCTTGAAATGTTTGGGTTTTCATAGCCCAAGGAATAGTAAAAAGATGAAGATAAAACAGGAACAAAACCTTCCTTCAGAGCTCACAGAAAATTCTCAGATTCGGAGGGGACCAAACTCAGTACCATCCCTTTCAGGTGATTTTTATGATGCACCAGGCAGTGTATGAAGCCTCTGAGCTTGAAAAGTATGAGAAAATAATGGCTGAGCTGAGAGCCCAAAGTTTTCTTCATTTCTCCTTTCAGATGCATACACCTGCCTATTTGTAGGCCAAAGCCAAAAGAAAAAATATGTAATTCCAGTAAAGATGTGGAACACTTGAAGAGGCAGGAGCAGTTATGTTTGAACAGAAGCTGAGGGAACTGGGTTTGGTCAGTCTGGAGAAGGGAGAGTTGAAGGGAATGAGAGGCTATAGAGAAGACAGGGTCAGCCCCTTTCTCAGGAGCACATGATGGAAGTACAGAAGCCAATGTACACATGTTACAGGAGAATAAATCTCAACGATATTTAGGAAGAAGGTTGTTTATGGTTAGAGCAGCTGAGCATGGGCCTGGTGGCTTGGAGAGGCTGTAGAACCAGCACTTTGGAGCTGTTCAGAGACCCCTGAGCCCAGCTGAATTGAGCAATCTGACTGACCTTGGCCTTTCTTTGGATGGAGGTTGAACTAAACAAACTCCAGAGAATCCTTCCAACCTGAATTATTCTTATAATCATTAAATAGTCAATTTAGTGCTTGTCTAATCCCATTCAGTGTCATGAACACAAAAGAAGACCTCTGTATTTTCAAGAACTTTGGACTCCCTCTCAGAAAGAGCTTAATTTCTAGGCTCTGACAGTCTCACACATTTTATTTCTACCTGAAAAATGGAACAGCAACACTTGAGACATTACTTATTTGACAGGCTCACAGTGACTATCTTTAACAGGGGTTTATTTTTGCTTTATACTTCTATTGTAATTGCTTCTCACAGGAGAACTGTAAAATCTTAAAGAAAAAGAAACATTACAGCAATGCCTTGGTGCTCTAAACAGGCATTTCTGTTTATAGTACAGCAAAGTGGGTGTTTGATTTAAAGTTTGAATGCTAGGGAAAGAACTGCTCATCTCTGTTTTCCTTTCATCTGTCCTGATGCCTAAGTTGTGAATGAGGCATTGTGTAACATGAGGAGAAGGACCATCAGGGAGTTATCATTAATGCTCCTTTTTTTATAACAGGAATATGGGAAAAGGATGAAAAAAACTTTTTTGAATGTATGATGAGTGTGCTGTGTAAAGGCATGTTATAATCTTCATTAGAAGTAGATTTGTGTATACCCTTCCCTGACTTTTTCTTCAAAGTAGGTCAGCCAAAGAAGGACATATCACACCATTTCCTTCTTGGTTAAGTCTTAAATTTTATCAGCAAGCCACAGAGAATGAAAACAAGGAAAAACCAGTCTGTGTAGCATCTGTGTGAGTATATCTGACAGTGTCCAATGCCAAGTTAAATGTATGGAATGAAAACCTGACTGAGGGCAGGTACTAAGTAGTAGTGTGGTCTGTGCCCAGACTGAGTCTTCAGCCAAAGCACATGATGGCAGTCACTGCAATAAATAGAACTGCATGTTTCTCTTCTAGTGAGAAAACAATTTCCTCAGTAAAGATTTTGTTTCTGTAAATGAATCAGCAATTTCCTATTTCCCTAGTCATCAGGCTTTTGTAAGAACATCTCATTATTCTAACCAGCAACAAAACTGGCTTAGTAATCTTTTTTATTTCCATACAGTTGCATGTTAAAACTAACCTCCTGTTTGGTAGGAGGACAAATGTGTGTAATTTCTTATTCTACCCATTCAGACTTGACCCTATGCAACATTGCCAAAGCAAGCGAGAAATGAGTCAGTGCTGCCACAGCTGAGCTTGCCAGTGCAAAAAAATCCTTTTATTTATCTATCTTGTCTTTATTTTACAGTTTTGCTTTGAGAACCGGAGACTTGAAATGTGATATTGTTTAATAAAAGTTAGTCAGTCATCCTAAATTTAAACCAAGTTCAGTCTTGTGCTAAACGTGAAACTCGTTAGTTAAAACAAGCAAAACAAGAAGAAAAAAAAATCTTTAGCAAAACTTAAATCAATGTCCAAACTAAATTAGGGTGTTTACTGATTTCTGAATGATAAAAGGACCGTGTTCAAGGGTTTAAATTAACATACATTTATCTATACATATACAGTACTATGTAATTTCTGGTGGATTTCCACAGTTCTGTACAGCAGATGCTACGCAGTAAATTCAGCAGTTGTGCAATTGTGTGGTAGAAACTGGCTTGCTAATGCCTGTTAGGCATACAGATCCATTTATTTATCATAAAAAAATCAATTGCTCTGAGCAAGTTGTATTTAAACTAATTCAAGACTGGGCTTCTTCATCACAATTTGTATTTTGTTCTTTTATGCATCTCTTCTTCAGATTGCACCCAGTGGAAATGTAATCCATCCGTCCCTCAATAAGAGGGTTGTTATACCTTTTAATCTAGCATTTCAAAGCTGCTGTGAATCACAGCATTAGACATGTCAGCTGTTACACAAGTAGCACAGGCTTTGCAATTATTTTTTTTTTCCCTCTAGCTTTCTCTTAAGTTGTCTATTCCCATGCCAGAAGACAAATTAACCCGGTTAAGGAACTGAAGAATTCTGCTGTCTTCATCCACAGCTCCCTACTTCATTCCTTTTTCTCTCCAGCTGCAGCCAGCTTCCTACCTTTCAAAGTGTTAGTGGAGTGAGGAGGAAAAGACAAAAATAATCTCTCTAAGAGGTAGTAATTCTTTGTGTGGTTTTAAGATGCAAGTCAGTACCTTGTGAAGCAAAAGTTTAAAGGATTTGATTTTCAGAGGATAGGGACAGGAGATTAATTAAATGGGATACGATAATCAAAGAAATAACAGAAAGCAACCAGAATTAAAATACGAAACAGTGAATATTCAGTTTATTTCTCTGTGCCTCTGCACATGTGTACACTTAAATACACGTGAAGAGCACGCATTTTTTCTTAAGAATAAGCCTAAAAGTGATAAGTGCTTTATGCTGGAAATAAAGAAGGACAAGCTTCTGTATTTGCGGGCACTTCGAGAACAGGGAGTGTGTTTGTGCACCACTGCCCTCTGCTGCAACCCAGCTATAGCTCAGGTCGTGCAGTTCACCGGCTTCTCCGCAGGCTGAGCCGTGTTGCTGTTGTGCTTTCCCAGCTCAGGTGTGGTTTGCATGTGGCTCATTGCACAGCGCTGATCCTCTGCGTGGCACGAACCCAGCCCAAGTACCGTGGTACGTGTGAATTCACAGCTTTCATGAGCCTTTGGAGGAAGGAAGGTTTTCATAGCAGGCTGTTGGTGCCACTTCTGTGTGTCTGGTTCATATCTCTGCCTCCTCTTTGGGACTGCTCATCTCTGCCTACGTGTGCTCGTGCATCAGGTCAAGCTCACACATCCCTTAAAGTTTCCGAAGGCATTATGGGATACATCCTAAATGACTGAATGAAATCAAGCATCATTTTTGAAATGACCAAAGCTGGACGTTTTACATAACCATGAACTTTCCCACGATGGCACTTGAGAGTAGTCACAACTGAGGTAGAAAAAATGCAGAGCAGTGTGTGCATTCAGGTTTGGCCTGGGACACTCAGAACAGTTAGGAAACACATCCTGAGGTCTCAGTGTGCAGTCAGTAAAGAGGCTTAGCAAGTGCAATCTTAAAGCCCTGAATAGTATGAGGAATTTAATTTCCTTCATCACTGTTGTGAAAGTCCTTCTTGTTCTTTCTGGATTTGAACCTCTGCACCTATCAAGTGAAGCTATGATAGACCAGAAAGTGAAATAATCATGATATGTGGATATTCCTGTGGGCAATGAAAATGCAAGGAAAAATCACCAAAATGACTAAATGGTCCAGCTTGTATCTTTCTGCAGGGCCTTATCAGCTCTTCCTAGTCACCAGAGATGTTGTTAAAAGGGAAAATAAATTAAAAAAAAATCTTCCAGCCACCTGGCCAGAAGTTAGAACAACAACAAATTACAATGATTATTATTGGAGAACATGAGCATAAAAATGACTATGCTGGAAGGTATCAAATGAAAGCTATAAACCTGGAACAAAGTAGGTCTATTAAAATTAGTTGGGTTTTTTTTCCACCAATAATTGTTTTTAGACCTTTTCAGTCTTTTAGTAGAAATTAAAATCTGGAATACAGATCTAATAATCACCTGCTCAACTCCAGTGTTTAGATTAATTGGTAGTTCAGCCATAATAGCAAAAACTGAGCATTTTTGATGCTGACCACAGCTTTATTCTGAAACACAGCATTTAGCTGCTGGAATATTGTGGCTAATGAATAAAGCATTAAACAGAAAAGCCAACAGTATTTCAATGCCTGTAGAAACGCATATGAATGAATGATTAATGCTTCTCTGCATTCATCTTCCTATCTTCAAAAGCACCACATTATTACAGAAGTTTGTTTCCACATCTGAATGACACAGCAAAAGAGCAGAGATTAATTATAAGCAGCACCATGTGGCTTTGATTTTTGCACGTGCGTGTTGAGCAGACTGCTCTCAAGCTGCAATATTTCACCTCTTCTGTCTTCATAGCAACCTGGGAGTTGTGTGGTGATGCTTCAACCCACAGGTTTGGTTTTATTTACACCTCATGCTTTGTTTCTGCTCTGCCTCCAACACCCAGTGGGCTGCTAAGCATTAAATACACAGCAAAGCAGCTTTTTTCCTACTGTGCCTGGAAAGCTGCATGCCCACTGAGGAGAGGTACCTGCAGATCTGACCCTTAGACAAACCATTTTTACCTTGAGTTTCCACAGCAGCAGCAGCACACAAGTGCCCAATGGTAATCAATAGCAGTGTGAAGGAGCACTTCTTTGAGGGTAATTTGACAACCCTTATTTTGGATCTGTTGCTTTAATTCAGTGTTGTTCCAGCCATTAGAATAAACAACCCCACTCATGATTCATCAAATATATCTGTCACTTAGATCTGTTAATATATCCTGTTCATTCTCATCTAGTGTTCTTGGGCAGCTTTAGTCAAAGTAATTGTGAGGGTATTATTGGTTGAGCAGATTCTTCCTTGCATTTTAAATAAATGGCCCATATTGCAAAACACAAGTTTGTTCTGGACATTAAATTTCCTGATTTTCATTGATGTATTGTTGGAATGAAATGCAGAAATTAACTTTAGTACCTGTAAACCCAGTTTCATTTTCTATTTAATTTTCATTTTCTATTCTTTTACACATACATTAGGTTTAATAGGTGATTCTCCTACGTATGATTCATCTCAGTTACAAAATTCAAGTTACCATTTCTGTAACTGTTGGGACAGGATGAAGAGTTGGGTTTATTTGTTTGGGTTTTGTTTTACTGTAAATAAAACTGCATAGAGCAACAGCTTTACCAGCCATAAACAGCATATCAGTCAGAAAACACTGGTGCTAAAAGCTACACTGGGCACACTTGTAATACCTCTCCAGAAGATGGTGTAGCTGAAGGGGTTGGCATAGTGGTAGAGTACACATACTGTTACCTGATCAGCTGATGACTAACTTGTTTTTCTCTGCCTGTTGCAGCAGAAATACTCAGCTCTGGTCTGTGATGAATTTGCATTCCATAGCACCTGATTGTGTCATAGGTGTGGCTTTAAATCCTTCTGCCAGAAATGACAAACTGGGAAATAAAAAAGCTTTCGGACTTTCCTGGCATAGCCATCCATCATTATAAATAACCTACTTTTGCACATTTTCTTAAACTCTTTTTTCTATTTTTTTTTTTCTGTAGGGATAAGTTTCTCAGAATTACGTGCTGACTTCCCATAGATTTGTTTTGAGTATGGTGTGAATTGATGAGCTTGGATATTTTTGATGTATGATTCACTACCACATGTAGGGAAGAAAATTATATTTTTGGTCCTGCAGAGAAATAAAACTAAGCAATTAGGTCTTTGTTGAGTTAATTCCTATTTGATGGCTGCATGCTTTTCAAGAAGAGTGTCTCAGGGTTCTGCTCCATCACAAGGTCACTTGCACAGTAAGAATTTTCTCCATGCAGACCCTTCCACAAATCATCAGGATTGCAGATTAACATTCACACAGAATAAGTAATAAAACATGCAAGAAACGTTGAGAAGTTGGTTAATGTAAAATGCTAATTATACTCACATTATAAAAAAAACAACAAAACCAACAACCCAAACATGATATAAACTGACAAGAGAAGTAATGTATTTCTATATTAGTGGGAGGTTTTATATCCAATTATTGTAGGGTTTTTACTACACAGAAAGTAATCTTCTATTTTTGAACCTATTTTTGTGCATAGAATTACCTTTATTTTCTTAGGGCTTTTGCTTGTCATTGTTTTGTTTCTAAGCTTGAATGTTTATTAGTTGATGCCAAAGTATTGTCAAATTCATCCGAGTGAATAATTTGTTTGGTGGGTTATTTTTGGTGTTTTACCTTTACCATATGTATTCAGTAATTTTAATTCCTATTTCCTGAGTAGAAACCCACACTTCTTAGCAAACAAACAATTGCCAAATGTCCAGTGTTATTTTGTTGAATGCTGTCTAAATTTTCCTCCTACCAGAGATGATGTGACAAGTGAGTGTTCTAAGGGAAGAGTAGTAGCCATGAAAGAGAGCAAAGGCTACTGTATTGTGATAACATTTCAATCACAAGGCTATTCAAGGCTCTGGTTGCTGAAACTGATGAGTTGAACAGAGGCATATTCATTAAAGTTTATTTCTTTTGTCAATTAGAAAAAAATAGTCATAAGACTAGGTCTTTTAAACATAATTTATAGTTTTGTATTGTAACATCTTCATCACTACAGGGATGTTGCATTATGGGTTATGTTTTGGGGTTTTTTTAAGTAGGAAAACTGAATTTTAGAGCTCAAAAGAATGTCCTGTCCTTGACACAATGGCTCACTTCCTTGGAGGAAATCTATGAGATGTGTTTGGAGATGACACGTTCCTGGAAGTTGGAAACACACCACAACATGAAACTTTAAAAAAAAAATAGTAGTACTATGTGCCAAAGTCCTTCCTTGTTCCTAGTCTGAGTCTATCCATATCACCTTCTGGTGCTGAACCTGGTGTTACTGTTGGCAATCAGGATATCTGTTAACCCCAAAAACAAATAGACACTTCACTTTGTGAAGTTTTAATAAATTGTGCCCCTGAAAGCACTGCTAACTACAAAGCACTTCTAAGCCTTTAATGCCTCTTGTACTTCTCCTCTGGACCCTTTCCCAAGTTTTTAACAACCTTTTGGATCACTGAGCACCTGAACTGTCTGAAGTTCTCTATTAACTGTCGCACTGGTGCCAAGTGCAGGAGTAACAGAAGCTCCTGATCCTGCTCCACAACCACCTTTCCCTTCAGAGGTGGAGCACCACTCTCATGGTACCTGTTTGCCTACAGGGTGCAAATTCCCAACAGGAAGATGTCCATCAGGAGAGGGGCTGGTAAGCACTCTGTTACCTTATTCTTACTCATAATATGTAAGCAAATTAATGAGTTTCTCCTTTTTTTGTGGAGTAGTTTAGCCTATCTCAACATTATCTCTTTGAATGACTTACTGCTTATTTGTTCCCTGTTCAGCTTTTTACTCACGTTGTTAGCAATGGTCCTTCAGCATCAGGTTAAGATATCCATCTTACAAACATTATTCCACACGTTGCCTCCAATAAGAGAGCACACTGATGCATTAAAATCTTTTTTTGTACAGTGCAGCTGAATGTCTGTCCCTGAATGTATTCGTCTGTATTTGGGTATTTTTATATAAGAACACAAAGGAATGGATTTCTCTACCCTAATGGAGAATAGCCAGAGATTAAACTAGACATAGCCAGAGCTTTCTTCTTGCAAAGTGATGCATTTAAAGAGAATAGTATTGATATTACAGTTAGCTTTCAGAGAGCCATTCTTAATTCAGGTGTAATATTACCTTATGTTGTTAATCCTCCTTGTGTCTCGGGGCTCGGCTGCAAGAACTTGTTCTGTATGTGAACAAAACCAGAGCACTGGTCAGGTTTTGGAGGTTCCTCCACATTCCCCAGTTTTCTTTCCTCACGGGATTTCTGGGGATGCAGGAGCCCCTTTGAGCAAGGCAGAGGTGGTGCTAGCTGGCATCACAGAGGGAGAGCGCTCAGCTCCTCGGTCCCTGTGGCTGGCGCTGGCCCGGAGAGGGTCAGCTGCAGATGCAAAACCTTCTGTGCTAGGGGAAGCCTTCTGCAGCCTTGACACTGCCCTCAGAGCTCACAGATGAGCATCTTTGCATCATTATTATGTAATTTGTCAGGGTTGTGACATTGAAGCTGGGAAAGCGGGTGGAGAAGCTGAACTGTACCTAATGCAATCGTGGCAATAAAGCTGAAGAACATGCAGCCCCTCTTACTGCATTCAGTCAGCCTCTTTACTGAACCCTGTGCAACTTACATTTCACACAAACGTCTGCTTGGGTATCTGGGTCATGTTTGACACGCTCTGGGTTCAGCACTGACATTTCTGTGCTCCTACTTATCTCCAACTGTGCCAGCTGTTTTCCTGAAATAATTCCACCTTCCATCAAAGGATTGTGTGCATTACATAATTACACCCACTGTAGCATGAAGGCAGTGGTAGGGATGCAGAGGTAGAAGCAGCTCAGAGTTTTTTGGCATTCTTTAATTGAATCATTAAAACTTGGATTCCCACCTCTGCTGTGACAAGCTTCTTTAGCTCTGCTGAGCTCCCATTCAATAATGTCTAGACTGTGTCAGCTTAGGCACAGCTCTGGAAGCAGCTGTCCTCTCTGCCACTGAGTCCTCTAGTCCCTGCCTGTCAACTGTTTAATCCAGAAATGTCAAGATAATTTCCTTGCATTACCTCTCTCTTCAGCAGTCAAAGGATTTGTTACCAGTTTGTACAGGCATGGGTTGCATTTACTTTTAAATGGTCTCAGGCCACGAAGCATTTTCTGAAACAGAGATTCAGGTTATATGAGTTAAAATAGTACCAACACTACAGAAGCAGATTGTGAGAGTGGTGGAAAAATCACAGCAGGGTGTAGAGTAACAGACTAAGAAAAAAAGCTTTGTATGTGCAGTGTCTCCTGGAGGTTTGTCAGGCTGTGGCTACCATTGTTAAAGTAGGGTTCATGCTGTTGGGGCCCATGCTGGTGAAATCTCTTAAAAAAAAAAAAAAGACATCTGGTTTTGTAACCACCCACTCTTCTTCCCTGGCATTCCTACTGCAGTCTGTTAATGGAAGAGGGGTTGCTCATTTTGTGGACAGTTTGTTAGAGATTTACATCTGTGTGCTGCAGTAGGTACCTTAGTAGCATTTTTTAAAATAATGATGGGGTTTTTTGTTTAAATGAAGAAATCCTACTCTTCCTCCTTAAGTTCATCTTTTAGTCACCATCTTCTCTTTTTTGCATTTGTGCATGGTACTCCCCCAAATGGCAAGTCCATCAGTGGTTTGCTTCAGGCCCAAAATAATTTCATTCTGCAGTTGGTACCCCCACCCTTAACCCCTATCTCTCCTGATGTCTTCTTTCTCCTCCCAGTTTCACCCTTTCTTCTCTGCCACTTCTTGTGCTTGGAGCAGCCTCTCACAACCTGCATACCAGGTACATTGATGATTATCAAAGTGGTGCTTTCCACAAGCCTTTGGATGTTTTGTGTGCCTTTCATTTTCCAGGAATGAAGGCCAGTATTAGCCACCTCAGCTCACCAATGAAGAAGTCAAGACAGATCAAAAACAAGCAGCTGAGCTCCTTGCCTGTGGTTTCATATGGGTTTTCTCTCTCTTACATTTACAAACTGTGCATCTTTAGCACCCTTCTGAGGTTTTATTATATCTATAATATGATAAATAATAATATATGGTAGTGAAGATAAAAGTGACTTGTCTGATATGAAGACTGTAGTGCAGGTGAATGTGGAGACCTAGAAACAAGTCCATCCTTTTTCTCACTGTGGCTGCAAGAAGGATGGAGACATGGCAAATAAGATCCTGGGCAGAAACAGATTAAAATAGTCCCCATTTCTCAGAAATTAGAGCAGACATGTGGCAATACAGCACAAAGGAACGGGAGCTTGGGGGTTATGTGAGGAGAGTCTGAAAAGCCATCTCATTCTGATTGTTATGGTCACCTGCAGTTATGTGTTTTCACCTCAAGCTGCCTCTCAGTAACTGTGATCGTTCATATGGACCTGGAGGTTTGCCCTGGAGAACAGGAGGTGTGTCCTTCACAGGTGATGCTGAGAGAGATGCATTAATATTAGGCCACAGTGAGAGGTGAAACCTGCAGCTGCTTTCTGTCATTTCTGCACTGCTCTGTTGAGCCACCTTGCTGGCTTTATGAAATTAAAGGTTGGCATCTGCTCTTCAGCCGTGTCACTTGTCAGGGCCTGCTCAACCATACTGAGTCTCCAGGCCTGTTTCTGTTCCTCTGCTAAGGGAGTCACTCACAGAGTTCAGCCTGTCTCATCCCATTGCATAGAAAACTTTAATTCTGGAGAATTCCACTGTCCTACCTCTAATGGAAACCTCTATAGACACACACATTCATATGGATGGCAGCTGCATTTCATTTTGTCACATAAACTTCTCTTTTTTCTTTTTTTTTATAATTCTTGAGCTTTATAGATTAATCTTTTGGTGCTGAAGACAGTAATTTCATGGTACATCACAGAGGCACAGGATAATATACAATCTACTCTACAAATAATCAAAGCTGCCAGGTAGGGCTGTAGCAGTGGTGACAACGTGGGTGAGAACTTGGTTTTGGAGTCTAAAGGGGCCAAGCTGTATCTGTTTAGGGAATTCACTGCAGAGCTCTACTCTGAGCTGGGTTTCTACAGGACACAGTCACAAGGGAGTGCAGCATCTCTGCTGGTGTTGACATACAGCTGCTGTGGGCATCCATGCACACAGCTACCCCTGGAACCACGATGGTGAAGATTATACCTTTGCAAACTCCACTGTAGGCATGGAGGGGTGGGGGGATGACAGAAACTAAGGCCTGTCCTTTCCAGTTGTGTCCCTTTCCTCCTGCTTTTGGTTTTTCCTCATAACCTGCAGCTGCTGTGAAAGGATTGGTCTCACAGTAAAGATAAATGTATAATTAGATAGGAAAGCATAACTAGAGGAAAAAATATGCCCAGTTTTTTTCCAGAAACCGTAATCCGTTTTACAACATGCTGACTGGTGAATAATAAAGCAAAAAGAAATAACCCAATGAATTATGGTATTAGTCTGGGACTATATGCCAGTTCAAAAAGAGCTGAATGCTTGAAACCAAGGGCAAGCACATTCAGTACCTACAGGGTTAGGTGAAACACTCGTGGTGCCTTTGAAAAAAGTCTGACATTAAAAAATGTCTCTAACTATTAAGGCAATAAGTATTGTTGAAAGCCAATAGGATGTAGGCTCCTGTGTGCCTCTCAGCTTTGAAAATGGAACAAAAAAAGAGTCTTAGTCAATCTGAATCTTGTATCTGGCATCTCCTTTTGCAAATACAGGCGGGATGTCTGTATGACACCTTTTTGTTGCATTGGTATTTTGACTGGGGTTGGCATCCTTTGTAGTCAAAAGATGGAACAAATCTATCTAAGGGTAATTCTCTAAAGCATGAACACTTACTAGGCTGCTGTGGCCCAGTAATAATCTGAGAGGAAAGGTCCAGGTCCCTGTGTATTCGGGGAGGCAAAGGGATGCAAACAACTAGAGAGAAAAAAAAGATGAAGCAGACAGGGAGGTGCATTGTTTTGCTCTCAGAATTACTACTTCAGAATACAAAATTACAGACAACATACAAATACCCAACAATTTAGTTTCATAAAAGGGAGCATTTCAAACCAACACAATCCCTATAATTACTCCAAAATGGGTTTAAAACAAAAATGTGCATTTAATAACCAAATGATAAAATTGAAGAGACCCTAATGGAAAAAAAAATCTAACTGAATCTGATTCAACTGGGGACCTATTTATATCCATTCCTGATAGCCACTGATTATCCTTTCTGTAAAAAAGATAAAAGCCCCTATGTGTTTTTGCTATAAATCAACTTTTCTTACATTGTTTTAATACTAAGAAAGCAATTAAGCCCCATCAACAGTGTGGCTGTTTTCACTGGCATGTGCTTTGGTAGGGGGTGTTGTGAGTTTGTATGGGTCGCTTTGTCTCCTCAGAGAGGAACTCATTAGTGGTCAAACTGGTTTGTATTTATAGGTAATTATATTCAGCAGAACTTAACCAGGCATTTCCCAGCCAGGATAGCATGATGTGGTGACAGGTCAAAGTGTTTGTTAGGCTCACTTGGCAATGCTGGTGCCATGGAGTGGGTGGACAGGGTCATGCCCAAAGCTGAAAGGCAGCCAACATTGTGATGCCATTTTATGAGCCTCAGAAGTTTAAGAGTAGGAAGAGCAGTTCTCAGAAGTTTAAGAGTAGGAAGAGCAGTTCTCAGAAGTTTAAGAGTAGGAAGAGCAGTTCTCAGGTGGAAGTGCCCATGGCCTCCCATGGTACCCACCCGTCTGAGCTGGCTCTGATGGCAAACCAGCAGTGCCAGCACTCTGTCCTGCAGTCAGGGATTCAGATCACCTGGAAACTCATGTGCAGTTGTCCACCAGGGTGGAAACCTCACTTGAACCCCTCATCAGTGACTTTTGTCTCATTTTCCCCCTGATTTAACATGATCTTTTTTGGAACTGACTTTCTTGTTTCTTTTGGACTGTTCTTTAGATAAATTTGTTCTAGTACTTTCAAAACTTTTTTCTTCAAAACTTTTGTTCCTCTCAATACATTCTGTATCTTTTGCTGCTTACATTTTCCCTCTCATGATTTGGTGTAACTCATGGATTTAACCCCTTTGGTTTGGGTGATTTATTTTCCTCCAGGAGGACAGAAGTTCAGATTACAGATGTTCAGCCATATGCGTTTTCTTCTTGAGTCCAGGCTTTTACCCAACGGCATTTCTGAGGTACGCAGAAATACGGATTTCAGAGGAGGGAGAGCCGGTGAGCGCAGCTGCCGAGCCCGCAGCGCTGCCGGTGCCGCCCGCCCCCGGCTGGGCAGGGCGAGGCCGCCTCCTGTTCCGCGGGCAACACCGCCACCTCCCGGCCGCGCGGGGCAGCTGCCGCTCCTGCCGCCCTGCCCGCCCTGCTCGGCGCACCCTGGCCCTTCCGTCCTGCCCTGCCCGCTCCGCAGAACGACCCCCTGCTTGCTCTGTCTGCCCTGCCCGCCGAAGCGCTGCCGCAGGCCAACCGAACCGACTGTGGCCGGGGGGGCAACCCCAGCGTTGGTCCTCATCACCTGTGTCAGGGCTGATGCCTGGTTTGTGGAAAAACGGAGGGGGAGAGAATGGGCCAAAGGTGAAAGGAAGGAAGGTGTAGCAATATGTGTTTTAAATGAGAATGTGGTCTGGAAGCATTTGAAGAATGTTTATAATCCCAGGTAATATTTATTTTCATTTTAACAAGCATTGATTTGCTATAAAATCCATGCGGTCTGGTCCCTGTTCTGTGGTCTGTGCCCAGGACTTTCTGAAATCGGTTTCCAGCAGGTAACCCTCACAGGTGCAGAACTGGAGTGTGCTTCCCTGCCAACTGCTGCTCTGACACCCCGGTCGCGCAGCTCCGATCGGATTCCCTCGGGACTAACTCTGTTTGCATTTGACCAGCGCCTGCTGCTGGGACCCTGAGGATATTACAACAGAAATGCTCGTTCCTACTAGAAAGCAAATACAAAAGTCTTATGAGCTGAAATGAAAGGCGCTTTTTGTTTGCTCGTTTGTTTAATATTTCCATGAAGGGGTAGTTTTAGTTTTTTTTTTTGTTAAAGTGTTTACAAAGTTCTAGTTTCTCCAGTCACTTGTAAAACTGTTCACAGAAGATGTTTTAAGCCTTCTGATTCATTAAAATACTTACTAAGACCTTACAGAACACAGTGTTACAGGCTTGAAAAAAACCCCTTTGGCTTTACATAGAGAGCATTTTGAACTTTACCTATTTGGAAATATGTGGCCTCACCAGTGCTGATTGCAAGGCCACAATCACTTCACTACTGTGAGAGGATTAGCCTTGTTCACAGTAGCTCTTTTGTTCAGTTTTGGGTGCCACAACATAAAAACGACATTGAGATGCTGGAGCGAGTTCAGAGAAGGGCAACGCAGCTGCTGAGTGGTCTGGAGAAAATGTCTTCTGAGGAGCGCCTGAGAACCTAGGATTGTTTAGAGAAGAGGAGGCTGAGAGGAGACCTTATTGCTCTCTAGAACTCTCTGAAGGGAGGTCGTGATGAGATGGGTGATGGTCTCTTCTCCCAGGTAACGAGGAAATGGACTCAAATTATGCCAGGGAAGGTTTAGGTTGGATATTATAAAAAAAAAAATCTTTATTGAGAGTGGTAAGGTATTGGAACAGGCTGCCCAGGGAGGTGGTGGAGTTGCTGTCCTTGGAGATGAGATGTCAAAAAACACGTAGATGTGGTACTTCAGAGCGTGGCTTAGTGGTCATGATAGTGTTTCGTAGACAGCTGCACTTCGAGATCTTGAAGGTTGTTTCCAGCTTTCATGCTTCTAGATTCTGTGGCCAGTGGCTTTATGGAGGCTGTGCTTTGTGCTTCTGATGGGTAGCAACCAAAGAGGTAGGTAGCCCATCTTCTCCGAGCCCATGCCATGTTCAGGACCTGCTGCTCTCTGAAATCAGGGCTATTTTTGAGCAGCCTGTCAGCTTTTCCAAGTCCAAACCCATACTTACACTGAAAGGAGTTAAAGAAATGTTGATCTTTAAAATCTTGGGTGTGGAAGAAAAAGAAAGGAAGGAAACTATTTTGCTATATTCCCTCTGTCTTCTTATGGAAACAAAAATGCCTTCTAAAATTCATAGATATTTTGAAGTTCTAAGCTGCATGGTGTTTTGGCAGTAGATTCAATAATTTATATTGAATGGTACTTATTTCATGTATCTTACAGCTTTTCAAAATGCTTCTTACTTTCAGAATTTATTTGGTATATAAATTTGAAGGATTTACCAGTCAGGAAAGTGCAATTTTAATATATATAGCTATTAAAGAGAAGCTGATTGTTGTTTTTACCACTTCTGTAATTACATACAGCCTCATGAAATCCATTATACATAAGAAAGAAAAAATAATTTGCCTATTTTGAGAGTATAATATCATGATGAATACTAACAGATGTGTCTATAATGAAATAGTTCTGCACATTCAAAATTCCCTCTCATATATATGTCCACCCAAGCTTGAAATGCAGGAACAAGCTATTGCCAGAAAAGCCAGTTGCTCCTTGCAGGTGTAAGAACCTTTTATACTTGCTTTAAGGAACCCTTTTTAAAATAGTGCCTCTAGTGTTAGTGTCAATACTGTGTCTTTCTTTAGCAGTAAGTAAACTGTCAGCAGTTGCTACATGGTTGTGGTTCATCTGGCATTATCCTTTTGACTAAAAGAAATTACATTTGCAACCTTAATCCTGCTGGAGAACCTTTCCTGATTGACTGCTGCTCCAGTACAGAGCTCTGGTGAGGCCAACAGCACGCACAGTGCACCCTAAATTACATATGGCTGAAAGGCCTAGCAGGCAAAGGGGGGAAAAAAACTGTACTATACTGATTATTTCATTTGCAGGCCAATGAACTCCTGGAGGAGAAAAAGTGTCAGGTTATTTAATTTTCCAGATAATGTGACTGTTGCTGCATCACTACAAACACAGTGTATGGTTCTCAACCTTTCCTGAAGAATAAGAGGGAAAAGAGTAGCTACATGTTGGGATGAAGTTGGTTTCTTAGAGAATTTGATGATGCTAGTTATCCTTATCTGTAATAGAGACCACAGACAAGAGTGTTGCCGCAGTTAACTGGAAGCATGTGTTCTTGTGAAACACATCTGTTGTGGCCAGAGCTCTTCAGGAGGTTTAAAAAATTAGTGTTTCTGGAAGCAGAATTATTGTAGAAATTCACAGGAACCTGGTGTAGGTAAGGACTACAGGGTCAGATCTCCTAGCCAATAAATATTGTGCCAAAATCATTCAAACGCTGCAGCTTTCAGAGCACTTCACTGTCTTGCAGCAGCTGGTGACATTACACCTTTGCAGGGAAGCTGTTGGAGCACTGGTGAGGGCAGGGAGGACCCTGAGGACAGCCTTTGGAACCCGCTTTGTGAACGAGGCTGCGGTGTGGAGCGACCCCGATAGTCACGTGCTGAAAGACACCAATTGCTTTCCATCTTTTATTGATCTTTCCCTTCCACAGACAACAAAATTTGCTGTGTGGTATATGGTAGCGTATGATTGAAATCACAGAACGACTGCCTTTGATTTAGAAGCCGTGTGCATGAATTGCAGAGCAGTAAAATTGTTGCAGGCCTAACAAGGTCTGACACGGGAATCTTCAAAAGGCCCAATTCCAGCAGTGTTCAGTCTCTTCCCTTGCTGGTTTGTGGCTGAATCCTTCCGCCGGCGTGAGGGGCGGCAGCCGAGCGCTCTACAAGTCGCTCCCGTAATCCCAGCAACACAAAGGCAGAGCGGCCTCAAAGCAGCTGTAAATTTGTGATCAACACACAGGTGTAATTACAGGGTATATCCGGAGACATCTGCAGCTTTTAGCCATTTGTCAAAGGAGGCAATTTCTGAAGCGCTGTTGGGAGACTGGGATGCAAGGTACAATTTCCCTGCCTCTCACTGGCCTCTGTAATGTTTCTGAAGGGGATGCACTTGTCTTCTTCGGGTGTTACGGGAGGAACAAGTACAGGTTTGAATCACGCAAAGTGTGGAATTGCTAATTTTTAAATTTTAGTTAGAAATTTCCTCCCATTTTTCTAGTAACAAGGGTTTGTTTGCAGTTGTGTTAAAGGAGAAAACAAAATACAGGCACGTGCCACACATTCTATCTCCAATTTAGAGCAGGACAGATTCTAGCCCAATGAAGCAATGCAGGGGGGATTACACTGGGTTATGGTACATTCCGGGTTCTGAGGGGTGCATGTGTGTGTGTGTTTGGGTCACTGGCATGGGTAGTGATGCCATGGCTATCTGTAAATCACACAGATCTGACAGCAGCTTGCTTTTTCCGAGGCAGGTGAGGAATGCTTAGCACAAATAAAAGTGTGTCTGCTTCTGTAGTCAGATTACCACTTGGCATCTGTCAGTGTGTGCAAATGCCAGTGTGTGAGCAGCAGCAGGTGCCAGTGTGTGAGCAGCAGCAGGTGCTGAGCATCAGGTGTGAGGGCTGGGCCAGCCTGGCACGGCTCTGTTGAAGTGAGAATAAGGCCAAGGCTTGCCTAGCACCAAATGCTTCATAGAGGTGCAGTCCAACTAGAAAAAGACCTTTTGCTGGTATTGGTTTTTTTTTTCCAGTTGAGGGCCTGGTTTAAACTGTCATGGCAGACTGGGATTAACTGCGTGTCCATTAAGAGGTTTGCTGACTCAGCCTTGTAGAGCAAGCATTTGAAATTCAGGGCTCTCGGCTAGTGACATCCTTCTGCTCCTCAACTCTGGCTGCCTGCTTTCAAGTGTTATTGATAGGAGGGTGTTGCAAGCCAGAAGCCTGTCTTTGGGTATGTCTTCTGTTCCTTGTTCTCATGCCTTATAAAGCCACCTGACCTATTTTTAGGATGGTGGCATTGTACTGAAAGCAGTCTGGCTGTGATAGCTCGGATCTCGCTGTCTAATTTGTCTTTGTTACCTGGGTAAATTAGCCCACACATAACTCTGTGCTGTTGCATCTGATCATTTATTGATTCCTGCCTAGTGAAAATCTCCCTCCACAGTCTGTATCATCAAGGGTACGTGAGGTTTGGTAGCCTGGCCAGTATGATGAGAAGGCAAAAATACTTCCAAGTAGCAGTTCAGAAGAAGAAGCTGTTAACAGGTTGAAAGTACACAAGGAATTTGAATTTTGCAAATCTAAATCTCCATCTTTCATATCTGTTTATATTTAAAATGGAGACAGGAGAGTTGGTGTGTCTTTGTATGTGTTACCTGTACATACTTGAGAAAAAGATCAAATCAGACTGCAGTGCTGATGTCTGAATCGGGACTTAAATCACATTACTTTAATAGTAATAGCCATTTAATAGCCATCTTAAAGTGAATTAGCACTTGCTTGCTAGAAATTCCTGTTAAATTCCTAGTCAGAGTACACAGGCAGCTCTGTGACTGGTGCATTGCCCTCTGCCTGTTCTCATTCCCTGACCTGATTCCCTCAACTGCTCATTTTCTTTCCCCACCATGACTACAGGAGTCCATGGGGTTTTCTGTCTCTTTGAAAAGCTATCTTCTGTACATCTTCTAACACCACAAGTTTCTATCAACACCTTGCCGGTGACCCTGTGTCATGACTCCCTTTTGTGAAAGAATTTATTAATAGATTTGCTTCGTGGCTTTGTGCCAAGGGCAAGAGAGTGCACAAGTCAAACATCAGAGTGTTAATTTTAATAGGGTTTTGATAAATCTGTGATCAGATTCTCGTATGTTTTTGTTTACACTGATATGGGCACTTAGGCAGAAGAGGTACAGAATGCTTCCTGAGTTCACAAGCAACATACAAAACCCAATGTTTAGTGTTTATATGAAATACCAACATTTGGTGTAAATGGGCAAGCTTACAAAACAGCTTTCTGTAGCTAACAGTAAAGGAGAGAGGAGGGATTAAAAAAACCCAGTTGTTTGGAATGTCATAACAGCCCACTGATAAACCCACACCGTTGTGAGATCAGAGGATCCAGGGGTTTTTAACCCATTAAATTCTGTACTTGTCATTGTTTTATTGTCCTGGAATGTTCACAAGCAACTTAGCCCCGGGTACTGTTTTCCACCAAGTATCATTCTTACTTCACAAAAAGTATTTGGTTTTTAAATTTTGGTTTGTTTTATTTTTTTTTTTTATTAGAAGAAAGTAAATTGTAAATTCAAGCACTTTGGACTTGCCAATGAACAAAAAAGAGTCTTTACAAACTTGGGCTGATTTGATCAAAAAGGGGTAACGCTCCTGCTGCTAATGATTGTTAATAATTCACAAACAAGATTTTAAGTGACTATAATGTAAAGGAAAATTGCTATTGCTAGAAGCTCTGAACTGTTGTATATTTGATGATGCTCCTTGCTGACACTGAGTGGTGCAATTACCACATGCTGATGGAGGAGAGCTGCAATTACCACATTTTCAGAATCAGCTGCTGAGATTTTCTTCTAGTTGGCATTGGTATTTATGTATGTGCTTCTTGTGGGCAAATTCTATAAAGTGCTTCCCCAATATTTGTAAGAGAATACTAGGAAGGGACCTAGATATTTCTTTCCTTTTTGTCCCTACCATAAAAATCAGCTCTGTGCATTAAATCCCTACAGTGATCAGGAGTCTGTACTTCCAACCTACCTGAAATCACTGTGGGAGTAGTATTTTCATACATATTTTGTATGAAAATAACTTTGCTCTGTGTCACGGGTGAAGTACAGTTGTTTCTTTTTGCAAGCCCCATGGTATACATGTGCATAATTAATTAAGTGTTTTGTCCCAGATTTACCAAGAACCCAGTGCTGTTTGGGGAGGGACCAAAATACATTCTTTCCATTAGTGTGGTTGCCATGATTGGCAGAGTAAAAGGTAGCTTGCGTGGCTGCTCATACACCTATGCATGTATTTTTATGTCATTTTGACTGCTTTTGAATTAATTTTTTTTCTGATCTTGCTTTTCTGATAGAAAATTATGAAATGTAAAAATTTCTCTTTTCTCTTGGAAAAATTGGTGCTCATTAGAGATGGCTCTACATTCTCCAAATAAGTCCTGTGTTTTCTGGAAGAGGTAGAACAACTCGGGTTGAGTAGAAAAGTTATCAAATACAGTGGTGGTGACTCACCTCATTAACTGCATCTTGTCAGTGGCCTCACACCTTGTGAACTTTTAAGATCATTTATCTTTTCATGGATGGCCACTCGTTTGCCACGTTGACAGGCAATGGCCTTCTGAGAACACTGGCTGCCATTACAGGGTCGCTGAGGCCGAGCAGCAAGTGGAGACGATAGCAAGAAACAGAAAACTGCTAATCCATCTCTACACCAGACAGCTGGATAAATCATCAGTGGGAATTTGATTCTGCACAGAAGTACAGCTATTCTGATGCTATTGAGCAACTCGATCTACTTCAGCTTCAAAGAAGAGCCTGAAGCAGAAAGATGAATTTGATTATAGGTGAGGAGGAAGTAGTTGACAGGCTGTTGGCGATCCTTGGACTGAACACACTGACTCAGAAGAAACATAGATGTATGGAGAAGAGTGTAGAGGAGATGGGAGCCATCCCTCTACCTGCTTCCAGCAACAATTTCTGATGTGAAAACACAGCCAACTATTTGTTTTCAAATCTCAAACGCCCTGTTAGTGTATAGTGGAAACATGGTCAAGGTTTTCCCTCAGGTGTCCTCTGAAAGAACTTGTGAAATGTGCAGTCTTAAAATAATCTAGAAGATCTTTTGGGGAAAGTGAGTTATGTGGGGACCATCCATCAGGCTTAACCTTCAGGAGAGGTTAAGATGAAAATTTAGACAAAGGAATCTGTTTCTTGGCCTGACAGTCACGTAAAGCTTTAACTCAAGTCTTCATCATGTTTTATAAGGATAAATCTGCATATTTTTTTTTAAGGCATAAGTAGTGTTTCTAGGTAGGCAAAAGTAGGTTGAGGTGAAGGAAACAGCTGCAAGCTTAGACAAAGCCAGTATGTGAGGGTAACCCTAAAAATTGAAGGTGTTATGGGAGATGGCAGTGAAGAGTTTTCATTATGATTGAATATTAATTAGTGACATAGCAATTAATGATGACAGTAATTAACAGAGGAAGGGAAGACTTGTTATTGTCCTGAGGGTGAGTAATCAGTCTTGGCGGGTGATAAATAATGGTTCAGCAAGCTCAGCAGAAAGATAATCTGTCTGCCTCAGGACTACAGGAGAACAGCTATCACATCTTCCAGGCTCTTGGCAGCATTCAGGAATGACTTCATGTTGTCAACAGAGGCAAGTTAAAATCCCTCTTCTCAAGTGCTGCTTATACTCTGGAGTGGCTGATCACAGGAGTTCTGGTTGATCAGTGCTTTTGGTTTACTTGCCCCTTTAAACCTTTCTTTTTTTAATCTTGATAAGGGGGGAAGAAAGGCTGGGGAACCAGCTTTCAGCATTACTTGTATTTTTCAATGTAGTTTGATGAAAATGGAATTGATTACTCAGAATAGGCCTAGAGCTGGGGACATGATCATTCTACGTGAAAATGGAGTGGGACTTAATCCTGCATTAAGTGTTCCTGTGTATCTGGAGAGGGTTCATCCAAAATGCACTTCACCTCCCTTGAGCAAAGCAATGAGCTACTCTAGATGATTTTCAGATATCAGCTGTCATGTCACTTGACAATAAGATGCCTAAGAGATCACTGAAAGCCTGTAATCTGAGACCAAAATCAGGAGAAATATTGGACTTTTTAGTTTGGGAGATAAAGAGAAAAAACAAGAAAGATTCTGGTTTAGCTTGAACCAAGACAGAGTTTTTTGAGGTTCATTTTTGTTTCTAACAATGCAGAAGCCCTCTCATTTGTGTCTTCCTGAAATGGTTTTCTAACCCCAAATGTTTTCTATCTTTAGGATATTTTTATTTTGTAAAAGGCTAAAGGGAACATCCATGTTTATGAAATAGAACACTTTATTAACAAAATTTTCAAAACAGCAGTTACAGGCTCTGAATATTTTCCCCATAAGTTATTCAAGTTGCACTGTTCACTGGATGTATCCTCATCTGGCTGGTAGTTTTGGGCCCCTCACACATCTTTTACTGAATAAATTTACTATTCACAAAAAAATGATATGACTTTAGGATGCACCTGGCAAGCTGGTTTTAGTAGAGACAGGAAAGTGCTGGCACCATTGCCAGGGGAAATGGTTAGATGCTCTTCAAGGTACTGCCTGCAGTTCTGGTCACCCCAGTGCAAAGAAACAGAACTTAAACTGAAAAAAAAATGCTTTATGCTAATGTAGAGGGAAAGATCATCTTAGGAGGACATTGAAAGGCTCTAGTTGGTTTAGTGAAATGGTGGTAGGGAGACAATATGTCAGCCCTCTGTAGGAATACTTAGGAGAAACTATTAAGGAAGAAGAAAAATTCTTTCCATTAAATGCTAATACAGGTATGTCAAATGCATATAAATTGCATATTAATAAGCTTAGGCTTGGAAGTTAAAAGAAAATTTTCATCTATCAAAAAAAAAAAAAGCTCTGGAACCACTTTCCAAATAGGATAATGCCAACTTAAATTGCTTCTTTGTGGATTTGGAAGCTGTGGAGGGCAACCACGGAGCTGAGAATACAAGCCTGTGAGATTGGTTCTTTTAATGTCTGGTTTGTTGATACCTTCAAGGCAGATGGAGACAATACCATCTGTTTGACCAGAATTTAAGTGAAAGCAGATGCTTCCCTGATCCTCTGGAGCTCTGCTGATTGCCTGCCAGGGGCAAGGAGGTTGTTCCACTTCACACTTCCCTTGGGTCAGGAGTCAACTTGCACTGTCAGGGGAGTGGGAGCTGCTGTCTTCTGCATGGGGCAGAGCTCACAATGCATTCGTCCCCCAGGGGTCAGTGCTGGGTCCAGTATTATTCAATATATTCATATATACACCTGGACGAGGGGACAGAGAGCACCCTCAGTTTGCTGCTGACCCCAAACTGGGAGGAGTGGCTGACACAGCAGCAGCTGTGCTGCCATCCAGAGAGACCTGGACAGGCTGGAGAGCTGGG
>WYEA01011829.1:0-24530 GCA_033558465.1 Alcedo atthis | reverse complement strand
GCTGATGGAGAGGGTCCAGAGGAGGGAAACAAAGATGATCAGAGGCTGGAACAGCTCTGCTATCCACCTGTGGTGGACGATGTGCTGTGAATTGAATCTAGAACCATAGAATTTCAGACTCCAGAGCTGAACCAGTGTGTGACATTTTGTAAACACCAAGCCAGCAGGTTAAACATTTGAGCAGCGCTTCATCCGTATTGCAAGGCTAACTCCTGCTGCCCTGCTTTGCACGGTGTGGTTGGAAGGATGAGTGTGCAGAGGGGTGCAGAGAGGCACGTCTCCCCCAGGCTGTGTGGGAGTCGTGGCCAGAACCGCCCCTTGCAGCGGGGCGCACAGTGGGCGTCCGCCTGACACGTCCCCGCTGTTTTCTCTTTCACAGCAGAAGCAATACACTTGGGAAGTCTTATTGCTGCACAGGGCTACATCTTCCCCATCTCAGACCATGTCCTTACCCTGAAAGATGATGGGACGTTCTATCGTTTTCAGGTTGGTGAGCCCCCTTCCTCCCTTGTGGCCCATTCTACTGTCCCTGCAGGAATGCTGCTGAAATCACCCTCTGCTTATCCCGAGGCATCCCTTAGGTCTGTGAAGACAGGGATTGAGACTGTCTCAGTAGAGGTCTTAGGAAGTGATGAAGTCCCTTAAAAAAATCTGCTTTAGAATCCCAAATCACTCTCTTTTACTTTCTGACCCACAGTTTTTACATAAATGAATGGATATATCCTATGATTATTTTTGATAATGTGATTTCAAAGCTGTTGTATTAAGACTTGAACTAAGCAGGAGAAAGAAAAATTACTTTCAGGAGCCCACCCTCCTGTGCAAAATGGACCAGGGCAGAGTTTGGAGTTGGACGTGCAAGCTCTGGCACAGCAGAAAACATCACTTGGCATGTGATGTTGCTGCTGCTGATGCTCACTGCCCTACTGCTAATGTGCTATTGTGTTATCATATGAAACCAATAGCATGGTGAACAAAGGAGCCCAGGAGATCACAGACCTCCTCTTATCACACCCCACCTTCTGGTTACCTGGTATCATTCACACTAAGATTTTTTAACTTCAATTCCATTGCTTTTCTGAAAGTCCTGCTCCTCCTGTCATGTCAGACTTGCAAGAATCAGGAGTAATACTGATTGCCTATTTAGTTCTTTTATTTTTTCTCTTGTTTTTAGAAGAATGGCACAACAAGAAGTTGCCCTATACATCTTTCAGGAGCTCTATTGCAATACTATTTTTTCCCTTATTTTAAGCCTGTGTAAACCACATCATCAAATTGTGTTGCCTTCTTACTGACTTTTATTCCTCTTATCTTTTCTTACAACATTTGCCTATTCTTTGCTTGTTATTTCCTGCAAAAGTTCTCCTCAGCCATTTTCTGCAACAATAGCCTGATGGAATGATAGTTTTTTTCTGTTACTCTCTTCTTGCCACTTTCTACCTCAAAATGAGTCTCTCCTTTAACAGTAGCTCATCATCTTGTGAAGTCCATGAGCTATATCCAGTGAGGAGCTTTGAACCTTGTATTGTTTGATCTCTCCATGTTTTTTCACTGTTCTTTGGTGCAAGTAGTGGTCTGTGTCTAATGTCTGGTGCCCATTTGTGGCATTACATCAGTAATGCAAAACAGAGTTCTGTAATTAGTGTGATCACAAGGACATTATTTTTCATCCATGTTAAAACTGAAATCCAGCCACATGTAGTAATATCTTGTAATTAATTGTAGCAAGTGCAATATGCAGACCTGGAGACAGAGGGGAAAAAAAAAAAGCAGTAAGCTTAGCAGGACTTCTCTTTCAAGAAAGACTCCAATTAGCTGAGTTTTGACCTCTGCCATCTGCTACATTTAAAAAGTAAATTGTTTTGTAGGCTGCTTCAAAAAAGCAAGTAAGCAAGTGGTGTACAGCAGATATAAAAAGCCATGAGGTTTGTCATGCTCCTTAAAAAAAAAGAAAAAAAAAAAAGAAAAAAAAAAAAAAGAAAAAATTCAGGGTGCCTATGGTTTTCTGGAGACAAAGCCTTAGAATTTGTCCTGCTTCTTTTTGTACTTGTAATGTTTTAATGCATCTGAATTGTTTTTCATCTCTTAATTACAAAAATGCTTATGTTGTTTCTTAGGCACCATACTTTTGGCCTTCAAACTGCTGGGAACCAGAAAACACAGATTATGGTGAGAATATAATGATTTCATTGTAGAAAGTTAGTACAAAAAGTCTGTGATGGAAAAAAGAAATGTCCTTAAAATATTTACTGTTGTCCACCCAAACCCTTCATCAGCAGAGACTGTTGTCAGACTACAGCATCAAGGCAGACGTGTGCCTGTCTCGATTATATGAGGTGAAATCCCAGGGTGTCTCAAGCCCATGGAACTGTAGCAATTGCATTCAGTGGGGCCAGGGTTTTATTTACTGTCACCTTCATTCTCCCATAGCTCTGTTCATTTCAGCAGGATTTATAGCAAGCAGAACACGGCTCCTTGGGAATCTTAAATAATAGCAGTATTGCTTTTGTGGGAGAACACACTCTGATCTGTAGCTGAGTGTGATATGTTGATCATTAAAAAGTTACCTCATCTGGGCACTCATCCGGCTGATCAATGAGCCAGAGTATAACTGATGGCAACCCATAGTTGAAGTTCTCTGATATATGACATCACACTGAGTTTTCCCATTTTTTTAAAGGTTACCAGATAATAGCTGCTAAAAAAGAGAACACTGAGCATAGTTTATGAGCTAATAACCTGCAACATGATGTGTTGAACATGTAAGTACCTGCAGACAGTATATACATAAAGAAAATGTCAGCATTTTTATCTTTAGCTGTCTATATGCAACGTTGCCATCTTTTCCTGAACTGAACTTCTTTCACAGTTAAATGATAAAATCAATTGTATTCTGGTGTGGCATTGGAAGAGAAGTGAATCCACCTGTGCTCTCAAAAAGCAGGAGCTTCTGGAAGTCCTTTTTTTGAAGTATCTTGTAATCTAAGATCAGTTTAGAACTCCTCCCTGAATAATGTTCTGTTTGTTTGTTTTCCTGGGCAATAATTACTTATTACAGATTCTGGAAATCAATTGCTGGGGTGAAGTAACCTGCAGTGATGTCTGTCTTGTGATAGTTCATTTACTGGAGGGAACTGCTTAGGAGAAAACACAATGCTGTTCCATATATGCAAAATGATCTCCAGTTTTTATAGTCACCATATATAACTGTCTGAACTGTGCCAAATATGTATTCTGTAAATATTAGAATAACAATCTGAAGAAGGAAATTCTGTTTCCACCTATAGTACCTGGTAAGTAACTGGTTTGGCAGTCATTCTGTTGTGAGGGTACTGAGTGGAGCAATGCACTGCAGAATAAAGCTCCATGGGATCTGACCCACAGCTGGGTAACTATGACTGCATTAGCTCTGAGCCCTATAGGGACAGATTAAAATCTGTCCCAGAAATCTCTAACATATGCTTGTAATCAGTTTTCACATATCAGAGGTCTGTACAGATGGACTCTTCCCAGGAATTAATCTCAAACTATCAGTAGACCCAAATAAAACTGAAATACCAGCAGCACCTTTTTTTAACTTTATTTTTAATTTGTATGGATCTACTCACAGGACAGGAACTAATTTCCTAATGGCAGGTCACTGTCTAGCGTGAAGAAACACTGTGAGAGGACTGTGACTTTATTTGGTGTTGTACTTGGCTTACAGAAGAAACTGCCCTTGAGATTTATAAATAAGCATGAACAGCTCTGGTTACAATGTTGGTTATTATATGAATACTGGAGTTATAGAAATAGATGAAAGTGGTGCATGGACCTTTTTTTTTTTTCTAATCTAGTACTAATAATGTTTCCTTCATTGTTTTCCTCTCTGCTCTCCCCGTAGCTATCTATCTTTGCAAACGGACCATGCAGAACAAAGCCAGGCTGGAGCTGGCGGATTATGAAGCCGTAGGTACACTGCTTCTAGACTTTAAAGATGAGGGGGTGTGGAGAGAACTCTGCTTGCCAACTGCATGTTGCCTTTTGTGCTTCTGGGTCAGTCTTTACTTTGCCTTTTTTGAGTGGTCGGAATTGTGTGAAGCTTGGTCTGGAGACAACGTGAGGAGCTGATTGAGGAACATCCCTGGCTTTGCAGTTTCTCAAATGAAAGCATCTGCTCTACAGCCAGCCCTCCCAGATTTGGGAAATGATAAAGAAGTTTAATGGTTTCCCATTTACAGTTAACAGTCCCAGGTTTATATAGCAGATATGAACGCATGGAAATGATAGATTTTCTGAGGCATAATTGGGTAATTAAATTGCTGATGACCCAGCTGGTAAGAAAGTTTTCAGATATTAGACTTGGACTGTTTTCAATATGCTATATTAAAAAACAAAACAAAACAAAACAAAAACAAAAACAACAAAACAAACCTATTACTCAAGCTTATTCAGGACATGTTTTCTGTTATGGAATAATTAGCCATAAAATTATCCCCAACCTTGGCTTTAGACTGTGCAGGGTTTAGGTGTAAAGGAGTGGGAAGATGGGGGCAGGAGAGTCAGGGCTGGTGTGAGTTTTTTTGAATGCCATCAGTGTAATGCTCTTACCAGCAGAATTTGTATTTCTATATATTGACTTTGTTTGTTTACTTGCTCAACAGTGTAACAGCTGAATTTCAGAGGGAGATTTTTGTTGGAATGTTTGTTTACAAAACTGTCTCTAGTGGAGTTCAGTGTTTATTACACTAAAATGTTTATATTGCATATATTTATTTACATTTAAAAAAAATTTCAAAGAATGGACTTTTTCCTTCTTCCTTACCTTCTAGATTTTGGGACTTTTGTGCACATGAATATATACAAATGCTATTTGGTCCTTTCAATGAAGAGAATGCAAAAATTGTTACTTACCTAGTCCACCCTAGAAATGCATCAAGAGTTCCCAAGAATTCTTATCTTAAATGCAGACATAAAGGAAGGACTGTAATAATCTGCTTGCACTTACACATCCTTTTGCTGAGTTTTCTCTTCTGCACATTGCTGATTTCATTATTAAAACCATTAAAATTGCTCACAGCCAACCAATTAACTGTAAGTACTGTAAAAATCTATCATAAAGCAACAAAAGGCTGTTCAGCAAGGCACACACTCCCACACACAGGCAGCGAGGCTATGGCTAAGTACTTTTGCACTTCAGTGTCTACTAACAGTAGCAATGCTCCAGTGATGGCAAATAATTAGATCTTGGCAGGCTCTCATTTTTCTTGTGAATATTGGATTGCACAATTGGAGATTGCTTCTGCGTTCAAACTTTGCTCTCTTAATTAGAGACAATCAGATAAGAATGGCACTGACTCTTCCTAGTCATTAAGGGAGCTGAAGCAGATCCAGCAATGGAGATGTAAGCAAAGCACAAGTGAGAAACAGACTTACAGGAGTGGGAGGGTGCCCTGTACATTTAATCCATGTTTTTGGAGATGTAGCTTCTCATCAGTACTGACTTGGAGCTTCCAAACAGAATCTCTACAAAGCATCTCGGGAAACATCTCATTTTTAGGTTCAGCTTGCAGTATTTCTTCTCACACCCCATTTTTACTGGTAGAGCAGGAGTCTCAATGATATGATTAAGCTTGCATTGTTGCATTCAGTTGTTTATAATTGGCCAAACATAAGCACGATTCAAATACTGCTTCAATGGGTGATGTTTCATTGGCTTCAGCATATTTACTCCAGAGGGCACATGTGAACATAATTTAAAACAAAATAAATAATAATTTAAAAAAGGAAGAAACCCACCAAAAAATGTTTTGGCAGATACTTACAAGTAACTGCCTTGTAGCCACAGTTAAGGAAAACACCACAGTTCAGTGCAGCAGTAAACCACTTGCTCTGCTGTTTTCCTCTGTGTATTCAGACTGAAACTCGTACATGGGCTTGGTGGTAACAGGGCCAAACTTTATGCCTTGTGTTGTACAAGAGTTTAAAGTAAATAATGGGAAGATTTCTTCCAGCATTGCAGTGTGTGCATTTAAGCACTCTCTTAAAATAAAGGGAATAGGTATAAAAAGAGCAGAAGTAGAACAAATAGTGTTAATTTTCAGTGAGAATTTGCCAGTAGTCGAACCAGCTGCAATGGGGAAGAGTGTCAAGGTGATGCTGTTGTAGGCCTCCTTATCAGGATGGGTATGGATATGTGACTTTGGGGTTCCATTTGAGCCTGAAATCCTGGCCATGTCCTGAATTTGACCTTATGATGAAGTCACATCCTCCTCCAAGCGTTCAGATCATGATGCTCCGTACGTCAGACCCTGTAATTGGTCTGGACCAGAGCTTGTACTTCAGATGTAGAGTGAGGCTGCATCTGGAACCAGTCTTTGCAGTTAGAGATGTTCATTGTTCAGACAAACAAGCTATTTCCTTTTGTGAATCATCCTGGCAATCCCCAGCCTTCAGTGCTATGCAGCTGCATAATGATGCTCCCAGCGGTGACCAGGCCTGAGCACAGCAAGGGATGCTCGGGCTTTGCACCTCACCAAAAGCCTGAATAGAAGAGAGCAGCAGGGGGGACGAAGGGAAAACGGGGATCAGAGGGGAAATGTGCACGTGGCAGCCATCTGCTATCAGAAATGAAAGCTGTCAGCTTCACAAAGCTTTCCCAGTGTTATCTTTTGGGAACAAGACCATCATTATTTTCATAGTAGAGCTCGGGCTGTCTTCATCACACTCCATTACTTCTCCCTGACAGGGCCCTCTTGGCTGCAGCTGTGGGGCTGCAGCCTGAAAGGATGTCACAAACTTGCTTTGTCTGCAAGATAGTTCACCTGAAACCAACACTGTCTTCTGTGTCTTTGAGTTTCCAGTTTAAGATAAAATCGATAAATTGAAATAAAATACACACCAGCCATGGTAACTCTGCTTTTAAACAATTGTTATGATTAAAGGGATTGTTCTTAATGTTTTCATCTTTTGTCAGGAAAACTTAGCAAGACTTCAGAGAGCATTTGCACGAAAGTGGGAATTCATCTTCATGCAAGCTGAGGCCCAAGTAAAGTGAGTAATCCTGGAGCACAGACCTGTATTTAGAGCTGTGAAGAGAAGGGGATTCTGCACAGATAAAACTTCTCTGTCATTCTTTACTGAGACTAAATTCAGAAGGTGTTGGTGAATTTTAATCACTACCAGACTAGAAACAATAGAGAGACAATTTTGAAGGTTTGTGCCAAAATGTGAAAGATGGTTTTAATTATCTGTACATGGAAATGTTGCTCAGGAGCTCCTGAGCTTGGATTCACAATGGAAGCCTTAGCAATTCTCTTTCCAATTATGCTTCCACTTTGGTGTAGTATTTTTGTTTTGTAAAAAAAAAAGAAATAACAGAACTTTGTCATCTGTTTGAGTTACTCTATGCTTGTGAAGTATTTCTGAGTTTTAAAATACTGCTACTTCAATATGATTATAAGGGTGATATTTACAGCAGACTGGATTTGGTTTTCTCATTTATACCAAACCTCCAGGTACTCCATGGTACCTCTGCTCTCTGCATTCAGACTTGTGCTACTAGTTTAGTGTAGAGAATTGAGTACCACTTACATGAAGTTTACTCAGAGTTAGCATTTGTGGTTTTCCTATCTTCTGCTCACAATTGAAATCTACATTTTTTTCCTCCTCTTCCCTTGTGAAAACAGTTTGAAGCCTCCCAATGTTTTGAGCATGTTTTCATTGTGCAAAATGGGTATGGTCCAGAGTTTGTAGACTAGTGTCTACTAGCACCTGAAAACCTCCATTTCCTTTCTGTGCATGTATTTGTCACCTCTAAAGTGGAAAGGATGATGAAGATGATGTGTGAGAACAGCACTACTGACATTTTATACCACTGGAAGGAATTTGCACTGTCAGCATTATATGCTGAAAAGTTAAGGAACATGATTTCTTGAGGGTGTGACTGAGGTTTATGTCTCTATCTTTGAGTAAGTCTTTGGAATTTTGATTAATTCTTTGCTTAATAACATTGTAATTATACACTATTTAAGTACATGGTAATTATCCTTTAATTTAGAAGGCAATTAGAGATTTTTTTTCGGACCAGAATACCAGCATTCTCTCCGGAAGAGAAACTAAGAAGTTAAGATAGAAATTGTACTTAAAGGTTTATTGCCAAGGGGCAGGGGGAGAGTCAAAACAAAAATCCGTATATTCTGTCCACAACATACAGTTATTACCTAAGAAAGAATGTAAATATTTATCTTTTCTCCATTCAATTTTCTTTTAAATGTAAGCATGGACACAGCACTATCAACTGTTTTTGCTGGCTAGTTTCAGCTTCTTGCTTCGTAGTTCATGCAATGGTTCAATCTTCAGGTTTCCAACAAGGCAGGGATGGAGTTCTCAGTGTAATTCAAAGCCCTGCACTACCTATGAAAGAAAACAAAACAAATGCTTGAAAACATTCCTCCTGCTTTTGCCTTCCACATCTTTGCACATGGGATTTCCATTGCCTAAGAGGTTTTGGGCTGAGTGTCTGCATTTACTCCACATTGCAGTGCAGTGATGCTGTCTGGCCATGGGGACAGAGCCCCTTCAGAGCTTGTTTCTCATCTCAGCTTTGCAGGAGGGATATTCAGAGAATGATACCACACTTTGGAGGACTTGGGCTTTTTGTGGGGAGGGGTGTTGAGAAACTTCAATTTCAGTCTTCTGTTTTCCATCCCCTCTGTATTTTTCTAGCACAGATTTAGCTAAGGGTCACTGCCTTTCTTAAAATATAAGAGAACCTGTTGGTCAGAAATCCCAGCTTGCCTGGTTTTTTTTTCCTTGCTGTTTTGATTTTCCCAGATGGCAGCAGTGAGACAACCCAGCACAGGGACGCTGTGAGCTTTTCAATTCCACTCTGGAGGCAAAAGCAGTTCATCCTTTCCTGTGCCTCATCCAGTGTCTTTGCACACATATCTTGAAATCCAGTGGTTGACTTTGTTGTCCTTACGTGTAGAGCTGGTCTTGGCCGTGGGTGACCAGATGCACGTTGCACACTGCTGCTGAAGGTTAGCTGCCTTGACCACCCCCTGGTGAACTCTGAGCTGTGTGCTTTGAATGCATTGGGGCTAAAATGATTGGCTTGTAGTTGTGCTGGCCCAGTTGCTTGTCTCTTGGGTGAGCACTGCATGGAGCAAGCTCAGCTCAGGTCACCTGTGCTGTCACCCCACACTCTCGTAAGTGGGCAGAGTCCCAAGGAGTGTGGCCCTAAGTGCTTCCCATGCTCTTTCTGCTGGAAACACAGGGATAGCTGCCCCTTCACAGTCTATGGTCATACCAGCAGTGATCCTGGGGCACTGGGGTGCAATGGGTTCCCCCAGTGTGGACCACTGTCCAGCACTGGCTGAGAGGTCCCAATGGGTCTCCTGTCAGACCCAAAGTCAAGCATGAAATTCCTCAACCTGCCAAATAGGGGTCTAGGAACAGAGTATCAGGAAAGGTTTTCTCCACCAGATGAAAAAGCAGATGTTAAAATAAATTTTACACCTTAATAGGAAAATCTCTTAACACATATTGGAGCAAACAACAGTGATATTTTGTTCATGGCACTTGGTCTTGCAAGAGGGAGTGTGATATTTCTGTACATAAAAAAAAATAATAATTGGATTTCTGATTTTATTTTAATTTTTTTTTTGTCACAGGGTTAAAACCCCTGCTAGGAATTGTAACAAAGAAGAAAGCATTACATGTATGTTGACTCGTATGTTTATGCTTTTGTTTTCAGAATTGACAGGAAAAAGGATAAAACAGAAAGAAAGATTTTGGACAGCCAGGAAAGAGCATTCTGGGATGTGCACAGGCCTGTGGTAAAGCTCTTTTTGAATGATGAGACTTTCCAGGTATTGAGAGGGAAGTTTTAGCATCAGTAAACAGTGTGCTATGCACAATGACATTGCCTTTAGTCACTGTGTGGATTTTCCTCACAGTTCAAAACATACCAAGTGTCTACAAGATTCTTTTAGGCATTCTAAGCTTGTGCATGCATAGAACTTTTGATCTGGAAATATATGATACTTCTTAAATTTTGAAGATCATTTATTGAGCATACAAAAGCAAAGCAGCTTACCCAGTCTGGCTTAGACTTTCTAGAAAAAGCTCACATCTTAGCCAAGATATTTCCTTTTGATGCCAAAGTTAGGAGTAAATGGATTGGCTGCTCAGAAGCTGACTTTGGGTATGTACAGTCTCTTGTTTAGCAAGGGTAATTTATGGGGCACAAACTTTGTGAAAGAATTTTGGAGAAGATCTAATTGTATATGTTAGAAAGGTAAGGTAGCATGAAGATTATAAAGAGGGGAGTAACACACTGACCATCTCTTTTCAGCCAGGCTGTGTGAACACCACAGAAATGGACATTAGAAAGTGTCGTCGTATGAAAAACCCACAGAAGGTGAAAAAGGTCAGTTTGAGTTTCCAGCTTTGTTTGTGTACCTAGGTCTCATTTTCAGAAATTGTTTGGGCACAGATTTTTCAGAGCTGTTTACCTACATTAATCATTTCAAAGGCTGGATCTTTAGCAACTTGAGTGTCTTTGACTTCTAGAAAGTTTTACCTCTTCTGTGTACATACAATCATAGAGCCATGTAGATTGCAAAAGTCCATTAAGATCATTAAGTCAACCTATTAGCTCAGCACTGCCAAGTCCACCACTAAATCATGTTCCTCAGCATACATCTACACATCTTTTTAATGCCTCCAGGGATGGTGACTCAACCACTTCCCCGGGCAGCCTGTTCCAGTGCTCAATAGTCCTTTCAATGAAGATATTTTTGCTAATTTCCAATCTGAATCTCCCTTGGCACAACTTGAGGCCATTTCCTCTCGTCCTGTTATGGAAGGGAAACCAGGCTCCTGAACTTCCATTGGTAGTTAAATTGCAGCAGAGTTATTCACATGTCTCTTATTAATTTTAAATAAAAAGCAAAAGCAGTGAATGAAATGGTAACTGATACTAATTTCAGTGCAGATCTCTATCCTGAAAAAGAATGGCTACAAGACAACCTGCAGGTTTCTGTTTAGACAAGTTCATGTGAATTTGACTTATTGACACCTGGTTAAGCACTTTCTGCATTGTGTAGTTGTACAACAAGACCGTAAATAAAGTGAAAAAAAATGGCATAAGATTAGGTTCTAGGATTTTCTTTCTCTGCTTGATCAACCACAGTGACCACTCCCAGTGTTCATCCTGCAAGCATTGACACACAGTCTTTGGAGCTTGGAAAAATAATCTGCTGCAATTTAACATTTAAAATAAACTTTTCAATGTGCTTGCAGATCTTCCAAGTGCAGGCACCTGCAGTTATGGTCTGATCTGTAAATTTTGCTGCGAGTTGAATTATTGACCTGTGTGGGTATAAACAGTAGGAAATTGCTGGCTTGTTACCTTGATGCTTTGCATACACTGCCCTTTTCCTCATTGCTTAGCAGAGGAAAATGCTGTAATCTCTTCTGTTTGCTGCCTCCTCACAGTCAGTCTATGGGATTACAGAGGAGTCTCAGCCCCAGAGCCCTGTGCACATGCCCTCCCAACCTATCCGCAAAGCTACGAAAGAAGATTTCCGGAAACAGGTAAGTAGGTGTCTGTTGGCAACTCTGCTCAGAACTGTCATCTGGAAAAACAAACACATCTAGTTATTGAGACATCAGCAAAAGCAATTGTATGTTTAACCTGTCCTTGATTCTCACATTCTTTATCTGAAGTATTAAGTGTTTAAGATATATATATATACATTTATTCCTTGAGCAGTGCAGTTGTATGATTATATGCATTATGGGTAATACTGGCTGATGAATCTACTATTATTCTGTCTGTGAACCAGTAGACAAATTAATTTCCAATTCACTGAAAACCTGAAAAGTGAGCAGTAACAAAGGCTGTGGAAGGAGCTAGCATACTGTGGCACTGAGGAAAGACATCGTTCAGTGCGTGACTGTTACACTGTACTGTCAGAGCTTTAAGGGAACTGGGAGAAAGTTATTTGCACAATCACTCCAAGGCATGGCCAGCCAACTTACACATACTTGCTCTGACACAGGGAGCTCTCCCTCAAAATTACTTTCTGCAACAAGCCCCACTCTCTAAAGTACAGGAAGGAAATGCTAGGTCAGCATTTTAATAAAGGCAGCTTTAAACATGTTTCTTGGGCAGCCAGTTTTAGGTTAGTTAGTGTTCAGGCTTAGTTTTCTAAACTAAGCCTGAACGCTAATTTTTTTTTGAGCTTTTTGCAGCATAGGCTGCAGAAGTGTGAAGAACTAGTCATAGCAGAGTGCAAATGTGCTGTAAAACCATTACTGGTATTGTGATGCCGGGCAGGGAAATGGAAGAGAGGAGCATGGTATAAAAAGAGGATTATATTGCACCCTGAGCAGTCTAGAAACCTCAACTCCAAATATGTGCCTTTCCTACTTTTAATTATATCTTCTGAAGCTTCCCCCAGGGATTTGCCAAAGGAAATGGAGACTCCTGCTGGAAGCTGTTAATAAGATTCTTCTAATACCCAGGGAAGGGTCCCATTTCCTTCTGAGTTACTTTGAAGCTTTTTATAAAGAGAAATCAATAGTGGGGAGGGATGTGATCAATTCATGCTGCAGAGTTCATGGATTGTTAATGTCCTTGTTGTCTTTCTCCTCAGATAACTTTTCTGAACATGCAGCTAGAGAGACATTGCTTAAAGATGTCCAAAGTAGCAGAAAGGTGAGTCCCTGTTTGTGTGATTTCACATTTTTTCCTCATCTCCAGTTTGGCATTTCCAGAAACAGAGTTGTCAGGAATGTGCAAAGGCTGCTTCCTTTTCTGTGCATCAATCCTTCCCCTCCTTGACTGGCTGGTGCTGCCTGTCTGCTGATAACTGACACCTCTGCACTCTCTCTTCTGACACTGAGATAAACTAGGTGAAAAATGAGGATGCTGTTGTACTATGAAAGCAAAAGAAACATTAGTCACAGAAGAAAGACTCTTGCAATACTTTTGTTTCCCATCCCTTTCATAACCTTGAAGTTTATTTAGTGAAAAGTCATTCCTTTCAATTGGAAAATAACCTTTTTTTGTTTTGTGGGCAAACTGTCAGTGCTCATCTCTTGTTGGTCTGGCACAGCTCTGAGGAAGAAGTTACATTTGTCTTTGTGATGTTCATGTCCATGTTCATCCTGGGGTTGTAGGGCCAGTTTCTGCTCCCACTTACACGTATGAAACCCTATCCAAAGTACTGAAATTGTAGCTCAGCTGCTTAAGGCAGGCAGTGTGTTAATAGGTGCATTTCTCATAAAGTCAAATCAGGGCACAGTTTGACTTGCAGAATGTTTAGTTCTGTTATGAATGTATGAACAGATAAAAGAACAAGATTAAATTTAATTAAGAATGACAGCTCCTTTACTTGGATACTTTGAAGCTATGCTCATATATAGGGTGAATGTAGGAATCAGCACACGCTTTGGTGATGTCACTTTGCAGCAAAACTGTGTCGAACGTGAGGGATGGGGTAAGGGTTGTTGCCTTGTAGAGAAATAACAAAGGAATTTTTATTTTAGCAAATTAAGAAAAGATTACTCTATGAAATTCACTTTGCAGTGCTGGCACCTGTAATTAGCGTGTGTACTAAACTAGGCAAATTAAATGACAAGAGCAGCAGCAAAGTAAGTTCCCGTTGGCTCAAAGTTTAACAATTAAAATTAAATTTTATCCAATTAAATAGAAAATATTCAATGGCTTCCTGAACTCCTGCATACGCTATATTGTATGACTGAAATTAGCATATTCATATTTACATAAACATGTATTCTGATTCTTCTTTTACTAAGGAGAAACATTTGTGGTTTACCAAAAAATACCATTTTGTGCTTTAATACAGAGACGATAACAATTTCCATGCTGTTAATTTACAAGCAAGCAGATCTGTTATGCTTTATTTTTTTTTCCTAGGTAGCTATTGACTCAATAGGATGGATTCAGTAGAACTCATTCACATGTGAACATCAAATCCTGTCTACATAACACACCTCTTGTTTGAGTTTTTAAGGAACTACTGACATTATAAATGTAACATTGTCAATACCAAAAAAAAAAAAAAGGCCCTCTTAGTTTTCAGTAAAACTGGACAGAAACATTTCCTAATTTAAAAGGACTTTGGATTTGGTTTTTTTTCTTAATTAGTCCCATATTGTCTAAGAAAATGTGTCTATCAAAACCTTTGAAAACTAATAACCAGGAGAAAAAATAGGAAGATAGAAAAATTCTTTTGTCCTGTTTTCTAAGTTTCATTTTCATATTATAAAGAATTTAAAATCCTGACTGTGGTATATCTTGTGAAGAAGTGTTCAGTTATGTGATGACTTTGGGTGGCAGTGTTTCTGGAGAGAGAGTTACAGGGCTTGGTAACTCTGAATTCTGGTGGGAATTGCAGCCTGGTTATGGAGGGTGATGAGGAAAGGAGAGGAGCTGATGATTCCAGTGGCTTGGCAGGGGTAAGTGAAGAGTAATGAATGTGGATGACCTGAGTTGAATGACTGCTTGGAATAGAAACCTGTGTGGCCTGAAAGCCTGATGTAAAACGCTGAATACAAACATCAGGAACAAACCTGCTGCACAAGGAGGTGCTGTTATTAGCAAGTCACTTTTCAGGCTGGATCCTGCTTTCAGGGCTGGTTAAGTGACAGTATAGCAGATTGAGGTTCAGGAGGTGACATCTTGGCACACTCCTTTTGACAGCCAAGCCTGACAGCAGCACCACCTGCCATTTTTTTTCAGTACAGCACAAAGGCAAGTTCGGGCGGGACAAGGGAAATAACAAGGAGCAAGTAAGGCAGGGGGTGATGTCTGATCTGTTATCTAAGATGCTGCCTAATCTGTTATGGGAATAAGATCTAAATCAGTTTAATAGTGATAGACCAATCACATACATTTTCCTTGAATGTGTACTACTCTATGGGATAGTCCTTGTTCAGTAGAAGAGGAATGGAGAGGCTCTCAAACAGGTTAACCCCATCTCCCATGAAATAAATGCCCACTCCTGAAGCTTTTCTTCCTTTTTCCCCTTCCAGGAGTAAATCTGGACCTACTGTGGGAGCAGGCATCCCTCAGCTACTCCAGGCACCTTGGAAATCGTTTTCTTCTCCTTTCTTCCACATTCTTTCTCCCCTTTTGGGACCTGCACACTGTCAGGTTTATGATTTGGCAATGAGTTTGAGAACTGTTGAGCAAAATTATCAATATATTCTGCATACTGTTTTCCCTGGCTGCATCATGTAGTTGGAGCAGTCCTGCTACATCACAAGAAATCTGTCTGAGGAAAACTAGAACATATTCCTAATATAAATCTCAGCTCCAAAGACTAAAATCTGTGCTATCCTCTCAGTTACTGTGACGGCTCCACAGGGCCCCCTGATGATGAGGACAGTTGGGTTCTTAAGTCAAGTGCTGCACCTTTCACTGAACTCATTTTGCCACCTCTTCTACCAGAACTACAATACATCACCTGAAAGGCCAAAAGTCCAGCTTTGCATTTTGACAGAAATGCTTTCCCTTAGGAGTCCTCCATTAGTAGCCTCCTTTAGACAATGAGGCAACAATTCCATTGCTGTCATTATACTGAATCAGCAGGATGTGCTTAGCAATTCCCCCTTGTTTCATTTAATTTTGTTTTTTCCCCATTTATTTTTATAAGTACATGTACTGGCACCTCTGATGCCCTATTATTTTATTGGAAGTTTGAGTTTCACAGGAGATATCTCATGATTGATCTTTTTTGTTGGGGTTTTTTTAACCAGCCCTCTCTCTCATTGATGTCTCGGGGATTGCTGCTGCTCTCTGGAATTGGACGCTGCTCCCTCCTCCAACCCTTGACCCACAGCAGTCATGAAATGTAATTAATGAAATGAGATGAGACAGCCCTGAGTGCCCTGAGGGGCAATGGAAACCTGCTGTGGTTACAAAAGTGTATGATTTTAATGACTCGTGATAAGAGCTAGGACAAACAAAAAGAAATAATTACTATAGAGCAGGTCAGGGAAACTTTCTGCCTTTTGTGACCCTTTGTTTCACAGGGTCTTTTCATTCTCCTGCCTTTTTAAGATGTGGAAGACCAGAGGTAAAGTTTATCATGGACAATCACAGTGCAAGTAGATTAGTTGTTCGGTATGATGAGACTCAATTAACTTAATTAATTACTTGGCAGACCTAGACAAAAAAATTTTAAAAGTGCCTTAGAGTATTTCCAATGTAGACTAGGACAAATTTCTTTTGATTTATTTCATATATGCTGTCTGTCTTTGTAAAAATGTGCCCCTAGCCCCAACCCCAGTGGAATTCCTGTATCACTTGTTCAATCAGACACGATCCTTTTCCCAGGGAGCTTTTTGAATCTCATCCTAGTGAGGATTAGAGGCTATACATCTTATCCTACTTATGAAGCAAGCCTGTAAAGGCCAGATGTTTTTCCAACATGCATACAATTTACTACATTCTAAGTTAATTATTGTAAAGTACTGTTGAAATACTTTACAGTAATGCCATTAGACTAAATGTATACCAGGGTACCAAGAAAATGATCTGTAGCCTGAAGCTTTGATGCTCAGGACTGTGATGCTCCCAAGATTTAAGTGCATTCTTAGCCACAGCACATGACCCTATTTAGATTAGTTACTTATAACACATAACATTAACTGGGTGCAAAAAGTCTGCAAAAACCTAAAGGGCAAGAGGCAACATGCAGCACATAAAGAAGAGGACGTGTGCTTCATAGCTGTCCTATGGCTCTCTGAGGGATAGCCTACCTGCAATCCAGTTGTTGCCTCATCCAACATTTTGTGAGCATCTTGAGGGAGATACTGCAGTGAGCTCGAGGGTGGTTGCAGGCAAGTCCTTTCATAAGCCATCCCTGGGAAAAGGAACTCCTAGGGTTGCTGAGAAGCTGACTAATCCCTACAGATCTAAAAAGCAGCACACAAAAAGAAAATCCAAACTTCTCTTGACATGCGACTCATCATTCAGGTCCTGTTTCTCTTTTTTTCTTACTTCATTTTTTTTTTTAATTTATTTTTTTATCTGTCAGTTTAATAGCCTACACAGAGCAGTATGTGGAATATGATCCCTTTATAACTCCTGCTGAGCCTTCCAATCCCTGGATAAGTGATGACACAACATTGTGGGACATCGAAATGAGGTAAGAATGGGTAGTTTTACATAATGTTAGAGTTGTCTTGACATTTAGGTTGTATCCTCTTCCCACTGGCCTGTTTCAGTAGGACGTTGGATGTCTGTAACTTCACAAGATACAAATACATAGCTAAAGTTAAATGGGAGCTTATGCTTTATCACTTCTGTGAATTATTCAGACCTTCTACTTGGATATGACTTGGTCTGTGGTGCTCCAAATCAGGTAACAGGCTTTGTCATGCCTGTCAAGGACTTGCACAGATTCAGGTCTAAGAGTTCTGAGATGCATACTAGTAAGAAATAGTTCTTCCAGTACATCTCCTTGGACCCTTGAGAGCCTGCTCTCTGGTCTCCCCCCAGCTGCAGTGTTCCAGCCCTGCTCCTGTCCTGGGATCCCGTGAAGGATGCTACTGGCAGAAAAGGATGGGTTTATAGGTCAGTGGCTGTTCCTGCTCTCTGGAGGTGGATTTGGTATAGGAGCCAGAGAAGTGTAGCTCACACAGATTGTGTGAGACTTGGCAGGTCAGAATTATAGTAGATTGACAGTGAGTTGAGCCTCAGCTGTAGCTGAACAAACTGTCTTGTCTCAGTTATGGTGTCTAAAAGATGAAAAGGAGGAGAAAAGACTGTAGGACCACCACTGCCTTGTGCTTCACATAGTCTCTCAAAAAAACCAAGCAGAGCATTGCAATTTCTATCATCTTTGCCCCTGTAATGCTGGTGCAAGTGAAGTCTGGCCAGTGTCTACATCTTTTGCCATCACAGGCTATTCATAGCCCTTGTAGTGGGGCTAGAAGTGTCCTGCCTGCCTCTTTGCATAGCATCTATCACATCTGGTTGGAGTGGAACCACCATGCCATGTATCACCTTCACTTCTCACATCGATCCTGTGGCCAGCTACTGCAGGTGCTGAGTAGCTTCTCCGAGTGTTTAGCTGCTGCTTTTCAGCACCAAACCTAAACTGGGACTTGACTTTAGCAAATGTAATCCTGTCTGTCCTTGAATAATAATGTAAAGCTTAAGATACTTCCAGCCTAAGAAAGACTATTCAAAGTGATTCAGTGTTCCATGAAAAGGACAAGTTATTATCCCATTTAAAAAGCATGTGGTCTGGGATGTAAAGGATGTTTTCACCTGCTTCTTTAGCAGTTACTGCCAAGGGTTAGAGCTGGGCTGGTCACTAGGGGAGTAACAGATGATCTCTATTAAGCCCTCTCCCTTCCCAAAGGGGAAGAGAAAGGGAATAAGGGAGAGAGATATATGGATTGGAAAATGAATACAGCTTTAAATAAAATTAAAAAAGATAGGTACAAAATATATAAAATCAATGTGAAGCCCAACCCCCTCCCAATGGCAATTGCATCACTGTCACCACTGATGCTGTGAAGCAGACACTGGGGAAGTTAGTGGAGCAGGCGCTGGACTCAGTGGCCTGCAACTGGGTTCTGGAACTGGGTTCTGGAACTGGATCCAGGAATGCAGAGATTGAGATCTAAGGCAGAACAAACGGTGTCCTCTACAGATTCCATCCATTGAAGAAGAGGATTGACCCTTGTAATCTCTCAGCTTTATATCAAATATGACCTATATGGGTTGGAATCCCTTGCCGGTCAGTTTAGAGTCACCTCTCCTGTCCACTTCTCCCCACAGATGCAGCCTTTTCCCTACTGCACCCCCAATGTGGCACACAAGATTTAGCAGTGACCTTGGTCTGCACAGGAGCAAGTGTAATCAAGAGCCTTTCTGCACATCAGTCCTTGGTAGGAACTGTAAACATCGAGCTTTATCACTTTGAGCAGCAGAGACTGTCTGCAAAAATCTGCCGATAACTTCAGACAGTGCACTTAGTTAGAAGAGACTGAACTGGAAAGTACAATCACTGAACAGAGTTAGTTCTAACTCAAACCAGGGCAGTGAGAGAAATCAATTCCTTCCCTAATCTCTAAGCCTCTTCAAATAGTTTAAATATTTTGGATTTCCTTTTTAGTGAGTTTCTCCTTCCCCAGCGTCCCTCGTTGTCCGTCCTTTCTGGCAGGGCTAGAACCAGACACGGCCCTTGCAAAATACTTCTCTGGAGGAAGCCCCACCCACAAGGTAATCCAGACATCCATTATTTATGCATCTGTTGAGGTAGCTGCAAATCCCAGGAAAGATGTCTGTGTTCCTGATGACTACAATTAACCTGATGTCGTGGCCTCTATAGGAATTTAAAATAAATGCTTGTATTCTGCTATGATTTCAAAGTTAAGGAAGGTGATTCTCCTGCTGATGAAAAAGAGGAAGCTGTATTGTTGGGAGAGGGAAGAACAAACAACTCTGTATTTCCATTTTATTCTCTATTGTAAGAGAACTCACTGCATCTGCATCTAGTTGCAACTTGCATGAATAATTAAATGATCCCTGAGAGCTGCAGTAGCCGTTGTATTGCCTACAAAGCTGTTTCCTCAGTTAGAAGAGCAGAGTCCTTGCTCAGGAAAACAAAGAGCCTCTCACTTCTGAGGGTAAGGCCAGCTGCTGAGTGTGGCCAGCCCTGTGCCATTGCAGTCAGAACCCAGGCACTCAGAACCAGCCCCTCTTGGCACTCAGAACCCAGGAAATGCCACGGAAAGCCTTGAATTTTAGACAGCACTTTGGACTTTTTGTTCATACTAGAACATTGTGCAGTGGCAAGAAGAGCAGCTACAGATCTCCGGATTCAGCAGGAAATTGCCCGAGCTTAGCTCATGCAAAGCTCTGCACAAACATGGCTTTCATGTCCCCATGTCCAGGCTGGATCACTTCACAGGTAGGCTGGCACCTGCCCCCGTGTCCGCAGCGCCGTGTGTGGCTCCTGGGTGAGTGCAGGAGGAGCCATCCCAAGTGCTCTGCACGTCGAATGAGGACATGCCTATCAATGTAGCTTAGTCTTTACACCAAGAGGAAATGCAAGTGGGCATTTTATTTACCCCTTTGGCTTATTTGTCTTCGGCACAGATCGCCACTGTCCCCTAAGGCTCTGGGATTAGGAATGGCTATGGACGTGACAGGACATGGGCTTTAATAGATGTGTACTGCTAACAGTGGTTCTGCTGTCACAAACGTGAGCAGCTGAGCTGTGTTTTAATGGTTGTCTCACAGTATGATGCCATCACACCAGAAGCTTTCAAACACTTTGTGAGCCCAGATTACACTCTGATGCAGACTGTCTCGTAGGATCCTCGTTGTGATTCCCAGGCACTGCCTCTCCTCACGGGCATCTCTGCAACATGTCTGGCAATTCAAACAACAGTTTATGTAAGCGAGGTTGTATTAAGAAATAATTTAGAAAAAAGGTGGTTAGTGATTTCAAGTGTCTCTACCTCTCAGTGTCCCAGCTGAGACACAAAATACGAGTCTGATTATCATGGAGGGGAGAACAGAGTTACTTTTTATTAGACATCCAAAAATCAGAGGCACTGAAAAATTCTACAAACCAGTAATCATTTTTAGAAATCTAGTCTGCACTGCTTCTTAGTTAAACTGCTTTTTTAATGCAAATGTGGAACTGGAAATCTAAAGCCAGTTCCAAATGACCAGTCAGCACTGTGTGGGACACAAGGAGATGCTCTGGAACTCAGCAGCAATCCAGGGAACACTGCTGGCAAATTTCTGCCTTGAAATTCACCAAGAAACCCCAAGGTACTTTTGAGGAGATATATAAGAAGTGCATAATGCATAGTCATTCGAGTATCATATGCAATTCTTTACATGTATGCTATTCTTCTCTTTAAACCTAACAGAAATTACTTCAAAATCATATTTCGTTCACTGTCTCTGTCATTTTACTCTGTATGTAGCATTCAGATAGTACAGTTACTTTAATGATGACCCTTTTTAAGGTCTTTATAGCTTATTTTTGTATGCTACTTGCTAACTTGTATTTCTGCAAAATGTAGAGGAAAAAAAACACATCTCCTCATCTGATAATCTTCCTCCCTTCACTGCTTAGCAGAAATAGCAGCAGCTGCTTGGACAGCAGGCAGAAATGCACATTCCATCTGTTTTATCCCTTTTCTTTCCAAACAGCAAAGAACCCAGTCAGCAGCGTGTAAAAAGATGGGGTTTCTCCATGGATGAGGTGCTTAAGGACCCAGCAGGTCGTGACCAGTTCCTTCGTTTCCTGGAATCAGAATTCAGCTCAGAAAACCTCAGGTGAAACCTTTTTGTGGTTTTTTTTTGGGGGGTTGTTTTTTTTTTTACTTGAACTAAATGTATGGGAGCTACCCTGCTGCCTTGCATGGGTGAACTGCAATGCTTGGTCTGCCTTGAACTGCCAAAACACTCATTTGAATGAAGCTGGGAATGGCAGGATTTGGCTCATAGCACTGCTACGGGTGCCTGTCCTAGAACTATATAAATAATCTCAGGAACAGTGTTTAGCAGAGCCAGTGTTGTTAAGGATCATTTGCAAAGCTTAATAAGGTGAAGAGGAAGAGCATACCACTATGAATCCCCCTAACAATAAATAGGATTGCCATCAGCATTTGTGGCAGGGGTCATGTGAGATTAACATAGTATGGTGAGAAAAACATTGCAGTACTGGCATTCACCAGGTTTTCAACAGCTACCTTTAACTCAAGCACTTCCTAACTATTCAAGAGCTTGATTCTCACCTTAACAACACTCTGTCTGTGTGGGGATTCTGAGTATCTGGCTTCTCATGTTGTGAAGAAGATAAAATTTCTGTTATGAAATGTTATGTAGACACTCGTGATTCTACATCAGACTGAGAGCCTGTAAAACAGTTGTGCACAGTTCACTACTTCAATTACAGCAAGAACAAGCAGCACTAGTAAGTTGCCATTTCTTATTGGTGAACCAACACTAGATGCAGACAAAACCTTTCCTAGGAGATCCATCCCCTCTTGCCTTGTCTGTAACACTGTTCTAAATGTGCTCTGTTGGAGCAGCACATTACTCCAGTATTGCAGGATTGATGAGAAGACATTGGAAGTCACAACTGGGGTAGCAGTCCTTCAAAGAGGATGTCTGTCTCTTCAGCCTTTACAGCTGCAAAACTGAGTGCCAAACTCAGCACCTTAAGATTCATTAGTCACCCCTGTGTACCTCAGAAATAATGTATTAAGCCATCTTCCTTTATTGGTACCAGGTATCTTCTCACACTGGCAGAAAAAAAGGAAGTCTAGTGAGATATCCCCCCATAGACCCTAAGCTAAACCCACAGTATAGCCTGTATGGGAATGATCCAAGTACTCTGCTTGTCCTAGCATTCATCAGGACATAACCACAGGCTTTATCATCCTTGTCTTGAATCTTAACTCTTAAGTCCAACACTAACCCTGAAGTTCATTTTATGGCAAGCAGCTCTCCAGCTGAGGAAAGGGGCAGGTCCATGGAAGAGCTGGTGTACTGAAGCATCTTGCAGGTAGAACAAAACCACTACAGGTCCTGTAACAACAGAAGTAAATACACTGCAGTGAGCTTTGAGAAACTGAGGGTTTCAGGATTATGCCTGAAACAGAGCTGGGTCAAACACCAGGGTAAGTGTTCAGGGTTGGGGGCATTTAAATGGTGCTGCAAAGTCCAAAGAAAAGAGGAGAGAGCTCGTACCAACACAGGAGGATGGCACTCATTGGCTGAGGTTATGGTTCTTGCCTGCATGTGACAGTCAAATATACTACCACCTTCAGCCATCTGTGCAGAAGCAGGAAGATGATGGTGAGCAGCAGGGCAGGCTGCAACCTCTGGCCTGTGCAGAAGGCACAGGTTTGAATTGCTGTCAGGGTGCCAGTCTGTGTCCTTGTAATCTTTATTGCACGATACTCAACCCTGATACTTAACAGATTTACAGCAGGTGAGAGGCACTTCATGTAAACCTGCAATGGTCCTCACCTGCTGCTTTTCCTCCAGGAAAAAACGCTTTTTTACACAGTCTGAGTTACACTGTAGAGGCTACATTGCAGTGCTCTGGTTCTGTCTCAGCACAGGGATGGTGCAGGGACCAGTTAGTGAACTTTTTCTGGGGCAGTCCTCTTCCAGTAGGCACAGTGATTGTTGGCAGAATTGGCTAGAGAGCTTGCATTTTCACTGGCAGAACTGTGCCTGCTGCTGGAGTGAGGAAATCTGCTGTCAACAGAGCATGCAGCTAGTCAGGTTTTGGCCTTTGTGGTAGTAAGCAAGTCTGATGTTGTTCTTAGTTTCCATCAGCTAAGAATTAAATTGCACGGCCTTTAAGTTTGCTTTTTTTTTTTTTTTGTTATTTGTTTTCTTCCCCACTTAGAAAATCAAACACATTAGTGAAGCATGTGAACGCTTGCCACTTCAGTGCAGCCTGCCAGCCTGTGAGATCTGAAAGGGAAATGCCTCAAAAAGTGGCTTTAAAAAACATTGGAACTGCCATCTTAGTTACCAGGAGTAATATAGGCAGCATGCCAGTAGCAAAACAGTGAAAAATCAACACAACTTAATGTTTTAAAAACCCAAAGTTAACTTGTAAGATAAACAAGGGAGCATTACTAAATTACCTAAACGAGTTTGATGTTTTATTGCTGAACAGGTGCTGAACTTGTATGTGCTTATTGCACTTGTGTACAGCAATGCTCGCTTGCAATTAAACAGTAGTGATGAAGTGCAAAATGGACATAACTGTATGGAAATACTCCTCAAATAGGATTTCTGAAATATTTCAGAAAAGTGATCATCCCATTGTACTCGGAACTAGTGAGGCCATACCTTGAATAGTGTGTTCAGGCTTGGGCCCTCCACTACAAGAAGAACATTGAAGTGGTGGAGCATGTCCAAAGAAGGTCAATGAAACTGGTGAAGGGTCTAGAGAACAAGTCTTATGAGGCGTGGCTGAGGGAAATGGAGTGATTTAGTCTGGAGAAAACGGGACTTAGAGAGTGATGAAGTCTTCCCTACAACCACCTGAAAAGAGGTTGTAGCAAGGTGTGGGTCAGTCCCACTCCCAAATAACAAGTGATAGGACAAGAAGAAATGTCCTCAAGTTGCACCAGGGCAGGTTTAGGTTGGAGATTATGACCAATTTCTCCACCTAAAGGGTTGCCAAGCTCTGGAAAAGGCTGCCCAAGGAAGTGGTGGAGTCACCATTACCTGGAGGTACTTAAGAGACATACAGATGTGGCACTTAGGAACATGGTTTAGTGGACTTGTCAGTGCTGGGTTAACAGCTGGACTTGATGATCTTCGAGGTCTTTTCCAGTAAGAGTGATCCTATGGATCTATATCCAGAGTTGTGCTAATCCAGCAGCTTTTGTGACTAGCAGGTGTCCCTATGTTCGTCCTATTCAAACAAATGGAGAAAGTTTCCGTAAGAAAGGGCAATCTTGTACCTTCTTTGATTAGTCAGAGCTGCTCCTCCTGCTGCTGT
>WYEA01011828.1:0-24451 GCA_033558465.1 Alcedo atthis | reverse complement strand
AAGTCAAGAGTTAATCTGTCGAGTCTTCCTCAGTCACATTTTGTATTGATTGGTTTTGACATCCCAACATTTAAGAGTACTGGTCACTATCAATGTCACCATGCTTCAATTTGAAATTAGCTCTGTAAATTCTGTTCTTAGAGACAGGATCTGAGTTGGGGGTGTTGTATGACACATGTCATTCAGGTTCTTTCATTTAAGTACTATTCTTAATTCGTCATTTTTCCTAAACTCATGCACACGTCTTCAAGAGATGGTCAGAAAACTCATTTCAATCTGTTTATAGAGGCTTTTTCAACAGCTGAAGTTAAAAATATAAAGCTATACATATGTAAGCAGAAGCTCCTTATCTTGACTTAGTTATTTAACATGTTAATACAATAAACACATTAAAGAACATTAAAAATGAAACCATCATGATTTGGGGCTGTTCTTTCATATTTTATAAGTAGATACATATTTCTCTCAGGCAAGACTGTCTAAAATTCATTAAAGTACTAATTTCCTCACAGGAATTTTGTCACTCTTAGGACATCATATAAACAAAGAAAAACACCCACACCAGATTATTCAACATGCTGCAGAAGAGGAATGTCTCTCCCAGCATGAAATGTTCTCATCTGAGTTACCATATGCCTCCTACTCCTTATTCCATTTTTCCATCTCCTCTAGCATAAACACTTCCATCTATTAACAACCTTTGAAATTCTTTACACTTTAAATATTGTATAGCAACACATGTAAACAGAAATCTGTTACTTTTATTGCTGTCTTAGTACAAATTCACATCATTTGACAGCAGAATCTCAGCTCAGTGTATAAAACACATACCTTCTAAGCTGCAAAATTTTATATATAATAAATACTGTCAAATGTTATATAAACCTCCACGTTAAGGTAGTAATATTATGCTAGAGCATTTCCTCTAATTTGTCTTTCTAAGGTGTAAAAAGAAAGTCTTAGCTACTTACTATCTTAAAAACAGAGCAACTGGAGGATTTTCCTCAGCTACAGGTTTGACTAGATCAAGCTTAGCCAATAAAAAGACTGAAGTCACATTAAAGTCAATGCGCCTGATTCTTTCCCAGTACCTAAGGAAAGAAAATAGGCAAAGTATAATAAAACAAACCCTAAAATTTTACTTTCTGATATGTTAAAGTCCTATCACATTGAAACCGATACAGAAATTTCCTTTTGTGTCAGTTCTGTATTAAGCAGCATTTTCTCTGCCACTGACACTAAAGTCAGTGCAAGGCTTGGGTGGAACCCTAGGGAACTAGCTCTAGGCTGCTTTCTGAAGACAATGAAAATGCAGAAAACCTGTCCACACAAAGAAAAAAACCCTAATAGAAGGAATAAATAGACTTTTCTTTTTAATTTTTCTGCAGTCTGGAAGCTCCAGATCATGCTCAGATCAAATTCTAAGACATTTTGAAGCCTGTCATCTCACAATGCCCACTGTTATGAAAAAGAGAAGATTGTGAAATCAACTTTTTTAAAAATTATTTTAATTCTAAAAATACATTTTGGATTACATGTCTGCATTAGTGAATAAAACCTCCACATAAAACCTTTCATTCATATTTAAACAGACTATCTAAATCTCTCCATGCTTCTATTGACCTTGTCCATATTGATGATGAATAACTAATTAAAAACCCAATTTAACTTTGTTTTCCCATTAAGAAAAAATAATAATAAAACCTGAATGCTTCTACTAAGTAGGTAATTGATAGAAGATTAATATTTATTATAAAACTACTGATTTCCTGGTTTATAAATGGGTATAATTAAAGTCCAGTCTATAAACAAGAATTGGATCTGTAAACATGTAATTTTCATTAATTTATCATTCACATTTCCTTAAAATACCTTCACCATGATTCAACGACTCATTTAATTTTTAGTTTCCACAAGTCACCAATGAAATTCTACCATCACAAAGAGATAACAAAAATAAAAATTTAAAATATTTTAAGAAGTTTCACTTTCCCTGAGATCAGAAAGTAGAAGACATATAAAATAGATCTCTTTTTTTCAGCCACTCATTAAGAAATTAAGAGGTGATCTAAAATAAAAATAATTTACCTTACATTTTCTAGTTCTGAAGTTGTTTCATATTCTTTTCCAGCACCAGATACTTCTCATCATTTAAAATAAAATGTTGAGATTCTGAATCTTTAAATTGCTGTTTTCAGCAGGATTTCTCCATTTTTAACAGGTTTTATACTGAAGTTGTAGCAGTCTACTCCAATGTCAAATACCATGCAACAAAGGTAGGTGCATAGAGAGTTTTTCTCTCCTGTGTCTCCTGTTTAAGGATAAACACTAGAATAAAGATCAAAATTGATCACTATAAAGTGTGTTTAAAGTGTTTATAGAAATTTGGGGATAATAAAGAGCATGTAAGGGTGAAAATCAGAAAAGTGATATATAGGGAAGCCATGTATCATTGCAAATGGCACTAAAGACCTGCATGCTGAAATCACTTCCATCACAGATGCTGAGCCCTTTAGCCAGTCACAGACAGCAAGGAAGCTACTGAGCAAGAAGCAGTACTGGTTAAATCAAAGTGATCTGGGGTCTTCTTCACAACATCTGAGTTAAAGTGAGCCACCTTTATTGTGATTTTAAATAATAAAATGTTCAGTAGTTGCTGGGTTCTAACATTCCCTAAATCATCCTGGGAGCAGCTTGGCTTAACTCTTCATAGGATTCCTGTGTGTGATGTATGCAAATGGTGTATACATACCATACTTACAGGACATGTGCTATAGAGGATCTGTAGCTGCACAGTGGACTTTGCATGTCCCAGATGCCTGAGCAGACATCTGCTGTTTATTTATTTGGCCTGGATCAACCTTTGTCCAGGATTTTCAGGACATGTAAAACATATGAGGTTTGAATAGTCTTTTTTACTGTGCAGCCATACTTTATTGATATAATGTGATATAACAGTGCAATCCTGCACATAATATTTTAATTCTCATCTTTTAAGACATAAAGCAACAGAAAGGAGACTGTAATTGACAATTTATATTTTACATTGTTTTAAGTATATGCATATTTTTATTTATTTATTAACTGTTTTCTGTGGTTAAAAGTTTACACATTCATTCCTTTTAAATTTTGAAGACTAATGGAATTAAGTAGGCCATATGGATTTAAATAAATGATGTTTCTGCTTCTATATTGCTCTCATTCACTCCACTGTAACTGGTTGAAAACGTAAAAAATCACCCTTAATAGAAAAATTATATTAAATCAGCATAAACGCTACTATTTAAAAACATAAAAATAAACCATGCTCTTAATTCACTATCACAAATTTTCTTCCATGGCAAAAAATAAACAAACAAACCAAAGAATAATCTTTTTCTTAAATATGATTTTAAGCAGAATTAAAAAATATCCATGGCTAAGTAAATCTTGTGAATTGAGTGCAATTGGTTATTTAAATGAAAATGCAGATTTTAAATTATCTTTCTCAAGTTAGTTCTATGTTATAGAACATCAGCTAATTAAAGATAAACCTTTCCCTTAAAATAACATAAGGCTTGCAAAACTTATTTTAACCTATAAATATAGTACTTCATTTTAACCTCCCAAAAATCTTAGCTATATTTTGTCTTAATTGGTCATTCAATTACACATTAATGAACTCTGTGTAGCATTATAGTTTATAATTTATGGTTTACAATTTCTTTTCTTGCAATTTTAAAGATCATATAATATTGAAATTATTGTTGTAAAAGTAACAAGTGGACATTAGTGGTAATACATGGTCATCTTGCTGTAAAACATCATGTAAATAAGCAGATCCTTTTCTTAAACTTTAAAATCAAGCAGTATTTCAACTTTTAATTATGCAGTTCAGTTAACGACATTCTTTATAGTGATAATGTTAGTCTGTACAATTTTGCTCAAGCTTTACAGGCTCAGACTTTACTCTCTAGTTCAACTGAATTTATGTCTTAATTATTCCATGCATGCCATTTACAGAAATTAAATATCAGTGTTTGAAGGGGTTGCAAAGTATGTGTACTGTAGTTCTCTCTCCCTGGGCAAAATATATTCTAATTAGTAATCTAAACAAGTCCATCCTAAAGCTGTCCATTTAAGTTTATGTTCAATTACATTGTGGCAAGAAGCACGTAGTCTCGTTTTCCACAGAAAATAACAAAAGGGATAGTCCCCTAGACAAGTATTTGCTCAAACAAGACACTTAATTATATGCTAAAGGCTTTGTAGAGGGGAAGAAGAACCTGCCTCGACCTGCTGGCCACACTTCTCCTAATGCATCCCAGGATCCATTGGCCTGCTTGGCTGCAAGGGTTGGCTCATGGTCACCCCCTGTCCACCAGGACCCACAGGTCTTTTTCCCCAGAGCTTCTGTCCAACAGATCAGCCCCCAGCCTGTACTGATCCATAGGGCTGTTATTCCCCAGATGCAGCACCTTACACTTGCTCTTGTTAAGTTGCATTAAATTTACAGCTTTACAGCCTGTCCAGGTCATGCTGGGTTGAGCTTTTAGCAATAGTAATATCTAGTTACCCTACAAATATGAGTCTTCCTCTAATCTCCCAGATTTCAAGATTGAATTAATTATTAAAATATTGAAACATGGATTGAATTGTGGGATGATAAAATTGTTTGAGGTGAAAAGGACTTTTAAGGCTAAATAGTTCAACACTCCTTCAATAAGCAAGGATAATAACTGGATCAGGGCCCCATCCAACTTGACCTTGAGTGTTTCCAGTAACTGAGCAGCTACCACCTCTATGAGCAACCTGTTCCAGTGTATTGCCACCCTCCCCATGAAAACTATGCTATCACAGAGGTGCTACCACCATTGCTTAAGGGCTCAGCCTTAGCCAGTAGCAGGTCTGACTTGGACACACCTGGCATTCATTCTATAATAAGGAAAGATTCTAACATCATCTCACAGATGCCACCCCTGTGATCTTTCTGTGTTGATTTGACATCCTAAACAAATGATTTAGGTTAACTTTTTTACATTCTAGAAGGCTAAAATAATACTGAATTAATTGCAATCTATTTTACAATCTTGGCATGAAAATCAATATATTCATCAAGTACTACTACAAATTAATTTTTTTTATCTAATAAGATCATTGACCTTAGCACTGTTATTTTTTTCTTCTGAAGAAAATACCACTTATAAGTTTTAGAGAATTATACCAGTAGTTATACCACTAAACTTTCCCTATTCCTAGTTATATTGTCATACATATTTATACAATGACTGACCTGGTTTTAATTTTTTTTTCATAATCCATGTATAGTTAATTGTGATATAGATATACACTGATTTTAAGAGGGCCAGCATGTTTTCCAAAAATGTCTTTAAGAGCTAGAGTTAATGTATACTGTGATTCTGTGTATACCAAAAGAATGTCTTTCTCTAATTTTAAATTCTTGTAATTCTTTTACAAAGCTGTAGTATCTGAAAAGACCAAAACTACTACTGGCTAATATGTTTTTGACATCTGCATGCTGACAAATTCCTCTGTGGTATCAGACTTGTTGACTTGTCATCAGCAATCAGTCTGTTCCATTAACTAGATCTGTGACTTAGTCATTACCTTCTACAGAATATATTTTAATGAAAGTCAAAGAGTTTACAGGAAAAAAAAAAAAAAGCCTGTAAAGAAAACTGTTAGAAAAACTTGCCATCTACTTTCTATCTATTCTTAAAACAATGTCTTTATAAATTAGTTTCATTCTTTGTGCAGCTGCTGATGCTTTCCCCCAAGCATGTCACATAACATGCAATTGGAGTTGGTTTATCATATAAATAAAGTATATAGCCTACTGCAGACTACATCTTATGCTTCTTCATTTTTCTATACATAGCATAAAGTACTTTTAATGATATCCTTAGAGAGCTAGTCAAAGAACTTGGGGGTGGAAATGTGCTAGTGACTGTAGGTTTAGCTGAAGCTCAGAAGGAGATCAGGGTAGGATTTGTGTTTGGTTTTGCTTTGTTTTGTTTTTTGTTAGTTCTCCCTTAAAAACTCTCCGTTCAGAGTAATAAGATGAGCATCAAATTCTGCCTCACATTTGACAAACATGTAAAAAGTCCCCCTTGAGCTGCAAGATATAATGGAAAAGTACCAAAATAAATGGTAATACAACAAAAATCATTGTAATCACTGAATCATCCTGACAATATCTGTAAAGCAAAATGAATTAAATTAAACTACCATAAAAAAAATACTTTTAACCCTTTCTTTGATTTTATGAAGCATGACAACTCCTTGTAGATAGTGTAATTGAAGTTCCACAGCTTGTGTGCATACACTTTTTCTTCTCTAGTGGCTTATGGCCACAGTAAAGGAACCAACAAATAGTTTGGTATCTGCAGAACGTTTATAAGCAAGATCATCTCTAGCAATATATGAACACCTCAGAACATTCAATTACCCTTTACAACATCTAATGGGATCTATGGGAAGAAATATATAGTTTGGCAACAGTATTTATGAGTCTGAAGAAGAAGAAACAATATATCTGAACCTGAACACAAATGCAAATCTAAAAAGGAGGCCTGCTTTGAAGAATTCATGGGAATACTTGTTCCTTAATACAGAGTTAAATATCTAGCCTCCATAATGTTAAACATTAATTTAACACATTAACACTTTAGGACATTGGCTTATCAGAAACCATAATCAAGTATCAACTTTCAGTTCACATATGACAGGGTATTTGATTAGCAGAGATACACAATGGATTTCATATACAAGCCACTGTGAATACATTGAGTCAATAACAATAGAATGACCAACCATGACTAATGTCCTTCAACAAGATGATTATATCTACCAAAGTCATTTTACAAAGGAGAAATAAAGACATTTCATTAGGGCTTTTCCTCAAAGTTATTACCTTCTGCTTTGCAAGTAAACACATTATGATTGTGTAGCACCTAGAGTCCATTATATTTTAGCTATACCTTATACAACTCATGCTTCCCCAAATGTGCCTGAGAGATCACTATGTCTTATTTATTCTTCACTGATACTTTCAGGCTGTTTTTTTTACATTTTTACACCCAACTGAATAATACCAGTAGAGAAAGGGTAAAATTGGTGATGAAAACTCTCAGACACTCAATTTAACTTTATAATTACACTATCTATTATGTACTGAAATAAAATCTGCAGAAACATACTAAACAGCAAATGCATTTGGAAGCTGCCAGAAAGCTAGCTCAGAAGTCTCTAGGCTTTTTTACATTCAACCATGGTAGAAACAGAAAGTACAATGCAGAATTTCCAGTTAATCATTGCACAAAATTGCCAAAGGAAGTGGTGGTTTGCCATTTCTTTAAAATATCTTTTTTTTTTTTCTGGATGTTTTGTGTTTTAATGGTCTCCATTGGCCCTGTACTTATAAAATATTATTTTATAATCATAAACAGAAACAAACAACCAAACCAACCAAACAAAAACCAAAGCAAGCACCACAACAAAATAAAACTCAAAACAAAATAAAAACAAACCAAACCAAAACATGGTTGAACTTAATTATAAAAGCAGCTACTACTGAAAGGACCAATATTCATCTTGGCTTGTATTAGAAATAGTGTGGCCAGCAAAGCTAGGGAAGTGTTTGTCCCCCTCCACTCAGCATTGGTGAGACTATACCTCGAGTACTGTGTTCAGTTTTGAGTCTCTTGCTACAAGAAAGACATTGAGGTGCTGGAGTGTGTCCAGAGAAGGGTAACAAAACTGATGAAGTGTCTAGAGCACAAGTCTTATGAGGAGTGGCTGAGGGAACTGGGAGTTTTTAGCCTGGAGAAAGAGTCTTAAGAGAGTCTGAAAAGACATCGTAGTGAGGTGGGGGGGTCAGTCTCTTCTCCCATGTGAAGAACAAGAATAAATGGCCTTAAATTGCAGCAGGGGAAGTTTAGATTGGATATTAGGAAAAAATCTTCACCAGAAAGGTTGCCAGGCATTGGAACAGACTGTCCAGGGAAGTGGTGGAGTCACCATCCTTGAACGGGTTTAAAAGACTTATAGATGTGATGTTGAGTGACATGGTTTAGCAGTGACGTGGTAGTACTCCATTAACAGACTTAAAAGTCTATTTCAAGTAAATCAGTTCTATGGTTCTATGATATCTATACACACATGAATCCTGTCTTCCTTGTTCCATTCTTTTTCTAAATTTTTTTCACTAGTTCTTTCTCCAACAGACATCATGTAAAAAAATTAACACATAGAGCAAAGAAATAAAACCCTTACCCTCCCCCTCTTTCCCAGAAATGTATATATTAATAAATGCCATATGAATAAACATTTTAGACAAGTCAGCTTTGAATCTGAACTGTAATATTTTCAATAAATTACTATGTATTTTTATTTCATTGGAAAAAAAAAAAATAGCCTACTTAAGGACTAGAGTTAAAGGTTCTGAACAATTAAATTCAAAAATCTCTGGTACTTTTCCTAATTATAATCCCTGAGTAGGCAGATACTCAAAATGACAGGGAGAGGTTGCAGCTTTCCCTGTTTCTCCTCCAATATGTTCCAAGCACTAAGTACCATTTGAGAAAATGTCACTTACTTTGCATTCTCAGTTTCAGATGCTCAGGCAGTCTGCATGCAGTAGGCAGATTAAGAACTTTGTACAGCTTCTCATATGATGGGGGTCAGATGCCTTGCTAGAGATTGAGTTGAATATGGAAATATAGAAAAACATAATTTGTTTACATGACATGGAAAACTTTTTGTTTTAAAAGCACCTCCCAGACAAAATAAAAAAAATCAGCAAACATCTCACATGTTATCTACATTTTGTTTAATGTAGAGGAAAGCACTGGAGCATCATGGCAGTCAGTGTTTCAACTTAGTCTATCATCAATATCTTGATTTCTTGAAAAATGCCACATAAAATCATGCTGATAAATTAATAGTCCTGGTATTTATATCTGTCAGGAGATTTCAGATTTAATTGCCGGTGCCTTTTTTATTATACTTACAGTTTATTATAAAATCAAATATATAATTTGTAAAGCTATAAAGATTTAAAGAGCGAAATAGAATTGTGAAAAGTACAAAAAAAAATCAAAAAATTTCTAGACTGCTGTGTATTTGATAATGGTTTCTCATACAGTTCAGATTTGATAGTAAGCGATTAGTATTTAGGAGACTACAAAATGTCTTTTGTTTAAATGAAAAGTGAAATATAAACAACTTTTCATTTATGGATGCAACATGGAAGTCATAAGGATTTCCTAAGTCAAAGCAAAACTTATTACTGGCCGATGAGCTTGAACTCTTAAAAGATCACAAATCTAGAAGCTATTAAGTAGTAACCCAAAACAATGATTATTACAAAGATATATGAAATTACTTTGTAACATTCATTAATATTAAAAAAAAAGTGCATTCATAATTTCATACAGACCAGTTCTGACACCTAATCTAATTAGGAAAAATGATGTTAAAAAATAATCTTAGAATAATTATCCACACACGTATTTTATTTACTTTTGCATAGTTTATCTTTTAAAAACATTTAAATCTACCATGAACATTTAATTCTGGAAAACCAAACACAAGGTAATAGTTTCCCTTTGGAATAAGTATCAAAGAGAAGACAAAATGTAAGGCAAATGGTCTTTTATGCTGAGCACTGTAGTTTAATAGTAAGACAAATTAGTATAAACAGCACCATAATTCTACATTTATATTGATGCATTTTAATATCCTCTCACGTGTCTACAAGTGCTAATTCATGAAACTTTTCTGCTTTCAACACCACTACTACTGAATCAACATGTCACCTAAATAACTGTAATTAAGCATTCTCCGTAGCTGCTGATTACAGTATGCTGATGAACATTCCCACTGGATTTAGCAGCCTCTTTCATAACAACGACAATAATCTTCTGATATTATAATGTCTGTGCTTCTGAAGACTTCTTAAATCATCTAAAATTTAAATTGTACACACTGTTGATTATTGCAATCTAAAGTTCAACAGGAGCTTAATCAAAAAGGTACAAGTATCACATCACTGACATCTATTAAGCAATATGACAATATACATCTTGGGAAATAAATACATAAGGTACTCGGTCTTTCAACCAAAGTAAAACTTCTTACAAAGGTCTATTGCCCTCTTGAAAAGAGCACTAGAAACTCATATTACTGTTCTTTCTTTTCAGTGAGGATTTCTTAATCTAATTCATGGAAATAGAGGAACTCATATGTCTGCATCATTTCTAGGATCTATGATCATGTTATTTTCAAAGTGTCTTTATCATACCTTCCCAAGCAAATTAAAACATATTGGCAAAAGGACAATGTTCTTTCAACAGGGTAACAAGCCTCCAATGTATAAACAATCTTCTAATCTTATAATAAAATGAACAGATGAAAAGAGAGTTGAAAAAAAAAAAAGATATTTTATCCTAAAGTAAGAAATATTACCAATATATCATACTGTTTTGTTGTGTGGGAGCAATATCTAGAGAAAAGACACAGAAGAAAATGCTCCAGAACATCTTCCCATGCTAGCTCTTCCACTTTTTGCATAACTCTTGCTCCTCAGTCTTAGGATGCTCTGGTCTTCTCTGTTACATTCAAAGGTTTTTTTGAGAGATTCTGTTGACCTTTAAGTTCCAGGCAGCAGTTAGGTTTACCTACTGTAGCATATCTAGGAAAAAAAAAAAAATAAGTCATTTTTGCCCTTTAATTCCCCATAATACAAGAGAAAAACATAAGGGTGTAAGGAAATCAATTGTAACTTATCCCTTGACGAATATCAGCAAACACTGTGTCACAAAACCAATGTGAAGAAATGGAGTATGGATTTTCTGCTGACATTTGTGAAGTGTTTCTGTCAAAGTGTTTTTCTAATATAGCAAAGGTTACAGTTTAACAAATTAAAGCACATGTTTCTTTTGAATTGACATGCTGGTCATTTGGGTTAATTTAAATGGCTTGTGTTCTTCTAATAAACTCTTAACCTAACCTACTGTGATTATGGCCACTCTTCGCATTAATCTGCTTTAAGTAATTGCTTTTTTGTCAAAATGAGTGGAATGACAACAGTGTGATAGTCTATTACTTTGTCTAATACACCTGGGAGGAAATACTATATACCACTTAAAATGTGCTCAGAAGTGAATGTGTATTGCAAATACCTAAGCAATGATTTATGTTTAATACATAAAATTTCTGATGGCTTAATTGATCTTTGATATTACAAGAATGCTTGAATGAGATAACTATTTTCCTGTGAGTTATAGCTTTCATAATTAAATTTCCTAACAAAGATAAAATCTGCATTTCTTTTCCTCAACTCCATGATTGAAATTATTTTAAATTACTTTATGTAAATATTTATTACTTTTTAATTGTATTCTGGCAACCTATAAGGAAGACAACAAACACAAAAAATCAGATTGTCATGCATTACCTCAGTAATGATCATTATAGGAAAATTATTCTACTTTAACAATTGAACACTAATATAAATAGGCAAGTCATTCTTTATGTTCTACTCTGGTTTTTTTTCTCACATAGGAAGTCTTTTAGGAAAATATTACATAAATATTCTGTGTGATTCATGAAAATATGTTAAATTCCTAGCAGATTGTTCATTACTAGTGCTAATACATTTCTTTGTATGTAAAACAAAACAGACCAGAAGCATTTTCTTTTGTGTATTAAATGAGATACAACATTTTTGATGAGAGATAATTTTTATATCGAAGTCATGGAGTGAATTCTTTAATTCTTAAGATTCTGGTGAGGTGACAGAAAGTAGGAAATTTAGTATGAGGTATGCTTGTCCCTTCATAAGAATGGTTTCATTTATGTGTCAAGTGATATGCCCACAACTCTGAGCATTTTAAAATTACAGTGCTATATAAAACTAAAATGTTTATTAGTTTTCCATTGCCATTAGTGTCTAGAGCAGTATAATTACATATGCTGGAACTTCCCAAGCTTTCCACATTTCATTAAACCTTCAGAGATTTTGTCTAAATGCACACGTGTGCATGTAAATCTTACTGTGAACAGTATATGAAAGGCCTCTCAGGAAAATGAACTGTGTTGACAAGGATAAGCAAAGTCTTTCTAGTTCTGAGGTTAGACTGTCTCACAAAAGGAGTGAGACCACATGTTCTCAGGATTACTTCATAGATAAAGATCATGGCAAAGCCTGCCCGCTTCATCCAATCTTTAACTTGTGTGATTAACACTTGTGCAATGTGCCCCGTATAATACAAAAATAAATTGAATGCCTTTTGAAAGAATAGTTTCCACATATGAGAATAAATTGATAAAAAATATATAACTCCAAAACCTAACAACATGCAAAGAATCAGCTGATTGTGTAGCAACAATCAGACCACTGATGAACAGTCCTTGATAATGTGCTAACATATGAACTCGTGGGTGTCCTTGACATGATTCTTGTTTAAGAGCAGTAAGCCCTCAGACATGGTTGTGTCATGTTCTGGGACTCAAGCATAACAAAACTTTATATAAAAAAAAAAAGTTAAAATACTGAGATTACATTCTCTTACCTGTAATTGTCAATCATGGTTCTATTTTTAAAATAACAATTTTAATCTACCTTTTAAGAGTAATTTAACTTTGTTTTCAAATGAAGAATCTGCTTCAGTAAGGAAGCATTCATAAAGTAAATGCAACTTTAGGCACATATTTACTTTAAATGTGTGAGGCCTTTCAATACAGCATTCTTCTATGACAGGTTAATTTTATTTTTTTTCCCATGCCTTGTTCAGAAGGCCTATGCATCTAAACAGAAAAGGTAGAACAAAAGAAATTATTACTGACGCAGAATTTGTAACTGTTTTCCTAGATTGACTAGTTTTGATCAATTATTTTTTTACAGCCTCTTTCTTCTTGTCCTTCTTGCTACAAATCAAACTAACTCATGGTAGTCTATCTTCCTTCCATCTTTGAACAGGTGATAAAGCAACACTGTGACTTGGTTCCTTAATGCTATTACTTTTAACACATTGTGTTGAACAAAGCATACTGCCAGTCGACTTGCAATCCTCTCTTTCCATTTCATAGATTTAAATAAGTTAATTAGATGTAATTTACTTCTGGTTGTGGTAGGAAGTTAACACTTCTCATACTCTAGCATCATAGAACTTAATGAAGGACTCCCAGTGGAACTGTTCCTATATGACTGTGGTATCCTTTTATTCAAAAAACATGAAATATTTGTTATGTATCTGGTTCACCTGCATCAGATATATCTGTCCTTTCTGCCCTGAAGAATTTCCTTTTCATTTCCTTACCTGATCTGTCACTACTTTTGACACAACCAGAATTTTAATGCACTTTAACTTACATCACAATCACTTGTTCCTATAAAAAAAACACAAAACTGTAAAATTGGATTAGCAACATAAAGTGCAATATGTAATTTTAAATCAGTAAAAAATAGAGTTGTAGACCAGGATTTGGGAACTTCTGACTCTGATTATATTTAGCTGTGAAAGCAAAAGGAATAAAAATAAAGCAGTGCTTGGATTTGGAAGAAAGAGCTCATTAATACTCTAGACAGTGATTATTAAGCATTTAAATATTTTGCTGTGATAGATCTCTGATGCCTAACTAGGGAAATAAGCCTTGTAATAAAATGTGCAAAAATGGTTTAAAACAGGAAAGGAAAGTTCAGAAAATAAACTTAGATAATTTTAAAAGCATAATATGGGAATAAATGCTCTTCTCAGTGATATCCAATGATAGGACAAGGGGAATGGGTGCAACCTGGAACATAGGAGGTTCTGTGTAAATGTAAGGAGAAACTTTTTCATGGTGAGGGTGACAGAGCTCTGGAACAGGCTGCCCCTGGATGTTGTGCAGTCTCCTTTTCTGAAGACATTCATATATGCATAATATTTTTCTCTTAAAAAAATGTCTTAAATAAAAACATACCAATGATTTTTATCTCAACAGATGTCTAAATATGAGTCATTAATCACCCTAGATTTCTTCTAAAGTCAGTGGTGAGAAATGAGACTTTGAGAGACCAATTCTTCTCAGATAGTTTGGCAGGAGTTGAAACACCCCCTCCAGAGGTCCATTTTTCCCTAGAGATAGGTGATGAGTCTGTTTATGTAATGGTTAGAAACTTAAGCAGAGTGGGAAGAAAAGCCTTCTTGGCAAACTACATATGTACCTCTTGAGGTTAGGTCTCACAATTAAAAGCCTCAAGAGCAGTAACAATAATTGCAGTGCAGGTGATGCAGTTAATCAGTCTCAGTAAGCTCTGACCTGTTCATTGTCTGCTTCAATTAGAGTTTTCATCAATACACACAAAGAAGCCCTTCAGAGGTTCCAGCTCTGTCAAATAATTAAATTCCAACCACTGTGCTCTCTCCAAAATAATCTGGACCTTTGCCTGGAAGGAGCATACTGCCTCTACAGCATGCAGTATATATTTATGCTTAAACTGCCAACTTATTTCTGTCTTTGACTTCTGATCCTTTAAGTAGCTAGGAACACTTGCCCATAGAATAAAATTTATTCCTTCCTTCTTTCCCCTTACTCTTTTATATTCTTAGAATCATATTGGCATGAAAAAGTGGTAAAGAATAGCTACTGAATTATTATTCTGTCAGATCCATTTTGTTAATTTGTTCATCTTTTACCAATAGACTATGATGACGTTTCAAAGACAAGCCTAAGGGGACATATATGTATAATTGACCTAATTCTTTGGGTTAGCAGCAGCAGCACTTACTTGCAACATTTGATAATGTTAGATAGGGGCAAAATAATAGCAAATAAAGTCATTGCATGTGATGGCTCAGCCATCATGCATTGACAGACTTACCAGGAGAGCTTGTAGAGCTTTAGCTTTCCCATGAAATAGTGTCTTTCAGCACAAACTGTATAATCAAGGCAAAGCACTATGAATTTTTCAAATATGCCATTCATATATGGCCATTTGGAACACAAATATTCTTTGAAGCAGCCTGACCATGTCTACTGCACCATGAAAGAAACAACATTTTCTGTGACTCAAGGCTGGAGTGCAAAATACAGTGGAGGATGAATAACTTCTGTACCCTATCTAGTGCCATATACACACTGCTTTCCACTCATGCTCTATCCACTGCATTGGCTTATCTATAGTGTACTTAGGACCACTTCAGCTGTAGACTCAAAGCCCAAGTTCTCAACTTGTGTAAAATGTTCTGCTTCATAAATTCATTTGCACCAGGTGACAGTCCTAGGAGCTTTTTATCTGCATACAAAGATTAACTACAGTCCTCTGTCCACACAATAACTGGTCTGCAAACAGATAAATTATGTCATCCATAGTGTTATAATTCTTTACTGCACTGGCACTCTGGAAGCCAGTAAATATTTTAAGAACATCTCACTAGGAATGTAGTCACCTAAGCAACAGAAGAGAATACTATTTAATCATTATTCTTAACCACACAGCACTGTGTGGAGGTAGCCATGCTAGAAAACAAATATTCCAGGTACCATATAATCTTGTATTAACTACACTTAGATCTACAACATCTCTGGGTCCAGAGTTAACTGTGGGTAACCCAAGCTTTCACATTCATTTTATGAACTCACCTCTATGTGTAGCTGATGCTGCCAACCAAGTACCATCCAGGCATGGAAGAAAGTTTTCAGCTCACATCCACAAGAGAAAGAAGCAAAGCTTCTGTTTGATGTGCCTTACAGGGTTGTAGTCACTCATATCCTTACTCACCAGCACTCCCAGAACTCTTCCATGTCATTTGTCTCAGTAGTACCTCAGACCTGCAAAAATAAGTTTTTTTTCTTTTTATAGTATAGGTGTAATATAATTTTCCCATATTTATGATAAAAAAACCCAAGCCAACACCTTTTTGTTTGAATACTGGTGAAGTTTGCAAACTCAGAGAGTATCTCTAAGCTTGTGCTTCAAATAACTGCTGCCTGTAGCCTTAGTCTCTTCATTATGACTTCAGTGTGCTTTCAGAAAGAACAACTATCTTCAGGCCCCAGTCTAGATGCAATCACTTTTTTATTTTTATTATTATTTTTAATTCAGTCTGGAGAGCTACAGTATAAAGGTTGCCAGCAATAATGACTAGATTTGAGCATTTAGAAGTAAATTACTAAGTATAATGAGAAGATGTGAACTTAATTTGCATTTACCATAAAAAAAAGAACTGGACATCAGCCAGTGCTCAGATTTATTAACAATCAGAAATGCTGTCACAGCTCATGTGTACATGGGACATTAGTCATGCATTTTGTTAATCTAACATAATATGGAACATAATTTATGAGGACATCAAAATAATAGCTTTTACTCCATTTCCCCATCTATGTGAGGATACGCACAATAGATTCTGAAGCTATACTTGCACTCTATTACAGCTAATTGAAACTAGATGATACAATTAACCTGCTTCTTAGTGAAATGCATTAACACAGTGTAAAGTTCTAATCACAATGTAAAATTTTAATTTTAAAATATAGTAACATTGGAAGGAAATGTGGTATATAGACTCAAATAACTATTTTTAATTTATTGAAAAATTAAATGGATAGTTACCAATAAAGGAAAATAAAAACATCAAAAGCATCAAGTAAACCAATTACTGTCTCCAGCTTTGTTCATTTTATTCTGATTTTGCATGAGATTGTGATATTTCACTTACTTCCAGAAGTCATGAGTACACTAACCCCTGGTATTTAGATGCAGCACAAAAGAACTGAACAGATGGTCACGATATAAATTAGTTTTAAAGATAATCCATTTTTACAATAAATTGTGCTATTACAGAAACTGAAATTTAAACTTTCAGTTTAGGAAAACATCCCATAAATAAAATGAAACTGTCTTAATTTTTCTGTTATTATTAACTTTTAATGTAAACAACTGTAAACATTTACAGGACTGTAATTTCCAACTTTTCCCATAAAACTGAAAAAAACCTCTTACTTTCGACATCAGCTGATTCAATGATCTTGTCTTTTATTTCTTTAATTTTCTTTGTGTGTATTCAAAGAATACGACAGAACAGATTTTTGGCAAACCACAGTATTTAATATGAAAATGGAAAAAGGTCTTGAAAACATAATAACCATAAAGACTGCCACTGTATGGAATAAAATAGATTAAATCAAGCATCACAGGTAGATTATACAGGATAAAAATATGGTGATTAATACATACCAAGAGATTTGGGACTGATTAGGAGGCAATATTAAAAGTATTTTTAAACTAATATTACTGTTTTTGAGAGTATCTAGAGTGTATACTTGAAAAAAAACGAAATAGTATGGCTGACTGCAGAACAAAAGGCCAACACACAGCAGAACCTCAGTAGTGTGGAATTTCAATGAAAAAGAAATTCTAAAGAATTCTAAAGGTCTTCAGGAAAGCTGAATCTTGGGTTGTCTGTGTGCTTCTCAAGAACAGTAGAAAACAAAAAATTACTCACTCCAAAAGTGTTCCTTGCTATGAAAAGTTAGGGAGAGAGCTGGGTTGCATAGCTGATATGTTTGAAGAAAAGGGAAGAAGAGGTGTGAGACAGAGCTTAAAGACCTAATTTGCTCATCCTGCTAGGAGTGTACAAGGGGAGGAGAGGGAATTAGCTGCTGCCCTGAATATTTCTTCATTCTCCTCAACAGAAAGGTCTGCAAAGCTCTTCAAAGGAAATGGAGGTACTAAAGCTGCAGCTGCCCCAGGCCACTGCCTACTTAGTCTGCATCTAGGTTATTAAAAAAGTTTGGGGTGGAAGTCTTGAAGAAATCAAAAAGGAAAAATGAAGGAACAGTGTCACTTTCAGGCACTACTGTAAATTATTTCTGAGATTTATTTGCATAGCTACTTCCACTGGAAGCTACTATAACAACAACAACAAAAAGAATTTGAAGACAATTTTTGTTTGTCTGAGGAGCTGTATTTTTGTTTTGACTCAGATTTATATTAGGTATCATATGAATGTACAGCCATATTCAGCTTTATCCTTTGGCACTGTCTGGCTTATTTATTAGCTTTGACACAGATGTGAGGACAAAGAAGGTTTGTGCAAAAGGGACAGAAATATGTCTTAGTCCTGTTTTAACTATGCCAAAGATCCCCCAGAGACACCATAACTCAGATGCTCAGATGGAGCAACTGAAAAGCTTCTTCCATTTCCTTTTCTAATGAAGTAGAAATGCCTGCTGTCTTTTTTTTTTTTCCCTGAAAAGCAAAAATAATTAAAATGGTAAGAGATGAAAGGAACTTCTGTACCTTTGCTCTGTGCTGGGGGTAAACTGGTCACTATGCTGTTTGCTTTACACAAAGTCTTTGCTTTCCATTGTTTTTTATATATAAATATATAAAATAAAAAAATTATATATATATATATATATATAGTGGCAGATCAGCTATAGTGGCAAAACTCACTTCCCAAATGAGTGTCTCATCCCACATCATGATTGGCCATTATATTTTGCTCCAAACTTGGAGATCCATCATCCCAAAGAAAAAGCCAAAACGCATCAAATGTTCAAGGGATTTAACTCACCTCTTTATAAGTCTGAAACAAAGATGAGGAAAAAGTATGGAAATAATGGTATGAACAAAAGGGAAAATATATATTACAAGTGCATTATTTGGGGAGCATACATAAGGATTTTGTTGAAAGCAAATGTTCCAGCTTGGAATATTAAGTGTGTTTTAGAAAGATGCAGGAGAAAAAGCATGTAAAATCAGTTCACATTTTCAGAAGACAACCCAATCATTTATAATCTTGACATAATTGATAATTAAGTTAGATTATTAGTCTAAAAACAGGATGAAAATGTCACATAAGTACTTCTGTGAAAGCAGCACTAGCATATTAATTGTTACTAAAATGTATTAAAAACAAGGTAGAAGAAAGGTCACTTAGAAACAAGGAATTTCATGTTGCATTTCAGAAAGGAGTGGAGTTTCATACTATCATAACATTAATATTGTAATATAAAATTGCACTAAATAGCAGCAAGGGTTTAAAATTTTTAAATAATGTGAAATTACTAGATGTGCATTTAAATGCAGCAAAAATATCACTTAAAAGGAAAAAAGTTTTTTTTCATGGAACTGATTAAAAACATACCACATTAAGGCTTTGTGATTTTCATGATCCCCTTTAATATCATCTAAGATCACTTGAACAGTCAAAACAATAGGAAAGAACTATTTTAAGCATTTCAGATTTCTCTATAATGAGATTATGTATTAAATGAGTAATTAGATTGGCTAAGGGATAATCTCTGTTTTAGTATTTCACAACATATTTTCTGATTACTTTTAAGATGTTGATCCTTACTCAGCACCAAAGGAGGAAGGAATTTAATTCCAAGCGATATTCAAATAATGTAATACGGACATAGGACCAGGATCTACATTAGACTAGAGATTAAACTAAACATCAAGAGTGAAAGTGTCCTTTCAGGTTAAAGTGCCTGGAGCAGTGACTGTAAGATTCATAGGATCAGTGAGAGAATGAACATTTGGGAAATTATGTCTGTGACTCAGTGGGGTATGCCCCAGAAAAGGAGTTATCTAGTATTTTATTCACAGTTTCATAGATCAGGCTTACATTAAAGCATTTAAGTATCATGTTAAAGTCTAATGGGAAAAACAAAAAAGCAAACAACTAAACAACTCAACACACTAAATATATTGTGGGAAAATAGCCCAGCTTGCTGTGTAAAAACAATGAAGGCTAATTTAGGGCACTCTGTGAGAAAGGTTAAGATGTTTATGACCATGAGATTCTTATGCTGTCTCTGGGAGTGGAGACCTGCAAGCTGGCACAAGAAACAGCTGAAGGAGGGAGTCTTGTAGAGATATCTATCTGCTAAAGCAACAAAAGCAATCAGCTTTGACACAGATCTTGAAGGCTGTGGTGTTTGAGTGAAGACTTTTGCCCAGTTATATTCAAAATTAATATTGAAGTGTATAGCCTTAAATATGGTAATGAGAGCAATGGCATACACGCCAAATGTACACAACTATGTGACTCAACTCTCCAAACAAAATCATGCTAGACATCACAAAGAATGGACAAATAGGATCAGTACATAAAAAAAAAAAAATAAAAATTAATGAGAATACCTCTCCAAAGGTGCAAGTTCTTGGCAGGGGTCCGAAACAGGCACATGTCAAACTCTTATCCTTAATGCAAGAGTATAATTGAGTATAATTGTAACTTTGCTGTCAGGATTAATTACATGACGTAAAGGGGAATCACGGATAAGACTGACAGGGATAAACTGCTGCAAAAACTTCAGTGAGCAACATCCCGAGCAAGAATAAAATGGGCCCAGGCATTTTTGAAAGATGAGGCCAAAGTGGTACAGTGGATAGTACAATGCAGAGAAGAGAAAAAGATTAAAGATGATAAAGGCAAAGGAGTTGTTTGTGCAATATTGGGTGCTCGCTTATCTTACACACAAAAAGGAAATTAAAGAGTCCCCTTCCCCCTAGAGAACTGTGAATGTAGAATATGACACTTTGATTCAAAAAATAAAGTGTTAAAAGCATCACTGGTTTTTGAAAGGGAAAACTGAGTGAAATTAGAAACATGAGCAGATACCTCACAACTAAAAACCAAAACCTAGAAATAGAAAATACGGAATTTAAAATATTTGCTTTAGTTAAAGGAAAAGCAATTACAGAAAAAAAAAATAATCTTTTACTGAGCTAAATACCATCCTCAGCTAAAAATACCTGCAAATTACTACACTGTGCAGACACTGAACCATAGTATGGAGATATCTGGGAAGATGATGTCAGTGATGATCTGCTGGAAGATACTGATCTTGCCCCAGAACCTGTACCTATATGACTGTTGATTAAAACTGAAGCTGCAGATGAGGGGGGTGGTAATGCTCACATTACTGTTGTTCCATTCTGTTGTCTCCAGCTGAATTAGGAAAGTGATAGGAAAAGCACTCAAGGCATCTGGAGGAGTCCAAGATGGTATATGTGTGGTGAGTCTTCCTTATGGGAGGGAACCAAATCTTATTAAGTGAGGAAGTGAGAGGTTACTGGGGCCATGGAGTATTTCTAACAATTATTCCAGGCAATCACAATTATTCATTGACTACATGGGCTGTATATTTAGCTGGTGGCATAGACTCACAGAAAAAAAAAGATTCCCTTGTTATTAAAACTACAGTGTTCTTGGATCTTGCAGCATGGAAGACAATGTATGTGGGGGATATTTTAAGGAGATCCACAGTGCTTGTCCCTATAACAAAATACTAAATACATGACAGAGGATCTAAATACAAAACCTGGACACTGCAAAACAAAGTTTACAGGAATCGATAAGAGAACATTCCATAATAAAAATTACTTCATGTCTCCCTGGAGAGCAGAAACTAACCCATGTTGAAGCATTATTTGTCACTGCTAGTACCAATATATAGGGTCTGAAAATGACAAGCCTAAAACTACAAATTAGATGTGTCTATACCCTTGTCTCAGTCCAGAATTAGTAATGTAAAACAGTACCCCCTACCAGCATCTGTGTATTCAGACATTGACAGGGTGTTAACAGACTTGAAAAAGAGAGATATTATCACTCACACACATTTGCCCTATAGTTACCCTGACTGGCCAGTGAAAAAGCCAAACACTAGTAGCTTCCAAATTACATTAAGCAACTGAATGGAAATATCACACTTTTAACTGCCACTGTGACAAATATTGCAAAACAGATATGAAAAGGACAGAATGGGATCATTTGGGAACTTTCCACCTCCTAGATGTAGGGCACAAGGGCAAGGTACTACCTGCAGGCATTGCCTAGAAACCTACAGTATGTGGGCCAGCTGGTGATGGTTAAAATGTCTCAGATGGGACAGTGGAAATGGTACTAAATAGATAGTATTATATGTGTATATATATATATATATTTAGTATTGTATGTTATACAACTACCTTTTAATCTGATAGTTATATAACAACCATGCACCTTTTCCTTTTTTATTCAAAGGTAATATGAATGATAGAAAATGATACCTGATATCATGGACTTCCCTATACCAATGTAGAGTGTTCACAAGGTCTGTCCATTTTTAGTTGTTGGGTATTTTTATGTTTGATCCGTATGCTTCTCTGTAAACCAATTTTTTTATTTAGGCCACAGTTATCAAAACAGTGTTTGGTGGCATAATTATAATAAATCTTCCAAAAATTGAATTGAATCCTTTTCTACCCCACATTTATAAGTGATCTGAAAACGGGGTTGAATCAAGAGGTATTCAAAGTAATATAGAGCCTAGAAGTTAAGATTAATAAATGTGAGGATCAGGAAGTTCTGCAAAAGAACTCTGATAGTCACTGGACAATAAAGGCATAAATGAAATTTAGTAGAAATTTAATATAAAATTACAGACCTGGAAAAACAAAGCTCTGATTTTACCTACACAGTGATGGACTCCTGAACTGATTAGTAGCTCTAAAGAACAGGGAGAATATAAAATTGAGATTATAAAGATAGCTTTATAAAAATGTAATCTTTCTGCTGAGTAGTAGTCAGAAAGGAAAAAAGAACCTTATAAATTATTAGAAATGGAATAGAGGACCAAACTGCAAAGAACTGGTACATAATTTTATAAAACTATGCTTTTGAATATAGGGTGAATTACCACACTAGTACTGGAAAATATTCACAAAAGAGTAAAAATGATGATCAAATGGATCCATAAGATTGTCCAAAAGTTCCATAAGATTGTTAACTTGAGGAGAGAGAGACCAAGACTTAACAGCCTTGAAAAAAAAATGACCAAAATGGAATATAAGACACTACAGAATTGAGAGTGACAATGAGAAGATGAATAGTAATTGATTGTTCACTATCTTTTCCAGTGCAAAATTAGAGACATATAGTGAAATTGAAGATGGCCTATTGAAATATTTCTTTAGCCTTGCACAACTGTTAGATGTCTCTAGACAGACAACAGATCCCCTTATGGTCTTAACATCTTAGTTTGTTTGACTCAAAACATTATATGACCTGTGTGTCACACAGGTAAAAAAAAAGAAAATTGTTCTGGATGAAAATTTGGGACAAGTGTCCCAAATACATAGAAACAGTGTCTGCATTGGAAAGGCTGTCCCAGGTCATCTTCTCATTTCTGAATAACCACTACAAGTTACTGAGGTGCACATACTCTGTCAGATTTACAGAGAAAAAAAAATAAATTGATGACCAGTGTGTAGCTCTTCATAAGTGTGACAAGGCTTTTGTAGAAGTAGTCTTCTCTTCCCCTGGTGTTTAGTCATATGGTGCATGTGATCTGAACAATCAGAAGTCTCTCTGCCTTGATTTTTTAATTATATTCAATCAAATCCAAGCTTCTGAGTGCATATGCCATGTGAAGTAATAAGATTGTCATGGGAATTCTGCAGATATGCAGACTGTAAATTTAGGGCTAATTATGTTTTTATTATTAGCTTCTGTTCCCAATGCACAGCACTATGTTAACAGCATTTCTGTAGAGATTTGAGAAGAGTGTACTTTTTTTCTCTATATGTTAACTTCCAGGGGACAGTTTCTAGATTGTCTTTTTGCAGTTGTTGCTGGGGTTTTGTCACTTTGCAATTTTGCCTTCCTAAGTACCTAAGAAAATAAATGCAATAAAGAAAGCTTTGTGAAGGTATATGGTGCAAAGTTTGTCCCTTGCCCTGTAATGTGCGTGTTTTATTTCTTTAGGGTCATAGAGTTATAGCAACTATTAACAGAGAAACAGATAAATATTGCACTATTGGCAATAGACAAAGCTGATTATATCTCATTTACTAAGTGGATATGCCTATTTAAAGAATATTAATATTTTGATAGAAGATCTTGTGTCGTATTAATCAAACCAAATGCTCTTGTCTCTGCCTAGTGCACATTGAAATGACATAGCTACATAATAGACTCTATATCTCACTGGTATGCTGCACATAAAGAGTTGTTTAAAGCCTCTTTTTCCTAGAAGATTATTGTTCAGGAAAATCACATGTAATTGTTAAAAAAATACCAAAGGTTTGTTAAGCATAAAAAAAACCCTAATAAAATCAATACTATGAAAACGTTCTGAGATAGTAGAGAGATATTAGTCAAAGAAAATGTGATAAAATCAACTAGAAAAACACTCACCAAGCTGCCTCAGTTGATGAAGGAAAAAGTATCACTTTCAAAAGGACCCGTGTCATGAAGTTCAGAGTCCTTATAGCCCAGGGGGCTGATCAGCAGCAGGTGGTGCCCCTCTGTAGATTAGCAAACGATTAGCACTTGGGTTAATTTTACCGCGGGGGTGTCGGCTCTGCTCAGGCTCTCTCAGCAGCCCGCCCACCAACCAGCAGCCCCAGCACAGGCAAAGGGCTTCACCCAGCTTCAAACAAAGCCTTCAGAAGAGCTTTGTC
>WYEA01011827.1:0-21307 GCA_033558465.1 Alcedo atthis | reverse complement strand
CTGGCACCCTCACTGAGAAAAAGTTCTTCCTTGTGTTGACCTTAAACCTCTTGTGCTCCAGCTTGCACCCATTGCCTTTCGTCCTGTCATTGGATGCCTGTTGCTGTGCCCTCTAACCACACTGTGATCTGTGCACAAGCTGATGGGTGCTGTGAGCAATGATTGTCTCTGTAATTGTTGCCTGACCAATATATCTGTCGGCTACCATGCCAGCAAATCTGGTTGTTCTAGGCTCTTGGTAGGCAACAGCTTTTCAGCCTCATTTCCCACCCCGCCATTCCTAACAAAGGCACGTGATGTACTTGTGATAGGCTGAGTTTCACTGTAACATCTGTTTTCAGGAAGCAAATAGATGATTATTTGTAGTATGAATAAAGCATCCTGTAACTGCTTAAAGAGATTGACTCAGAGCTTTTTAATGTCTTTTTCTTATGTGGAAGTAGTATTAATTAATCTTGGTTTGATTTGCTGGCTTTGGGAATACTGTTGTGGACTTTATTTTAGCTGCTGGTAGTGCAGGAGACACTTTTTTTGACACTTGTTGATAAGTAGTTCTACAGTTTAATTATATTTTAGAAGCTAATCTATAATAGCTTCAAAGCTATTTCTTGGGAGATGCAAGAATGCTGAGGCTCCATTTGTTGCAATCTTTCATATAAACATTTACATCGTCTTGTATAGTTCTCTGCAAGATGTGTAATGTTACTGCATAAGCATGCTAAGTAGAGTTTAATTCCTTTTTCATACATAACCACATTTTTTGGTAACCTTTCTAGAGTTCATGTGCAAGGCATGGTAAATTTTAGTGCTCCTTGTTAAACGGTAATCTTGACCATGTTCTTTTTTTTTTTTTTATCTAGTACAGGTAGAAGAGGTAGGAATTGCCCAATGTGTTCTGTCCTTTTTTTAAAAAAAAATTTTTTTTTATTCCACTCCTCTTTTTTCTCCCTCCCTTTGTATCATGATATTGCATTAAAGGTGATGCTACCAAAACTTGTAGAAACAACTGGGAATAATGATAATAATAATAATAACAACAACAAAAAACCCCCAACATTCTTCCTTTCTATCTGGAATTACTCTTTGTTAGCTTAATGAGTTTTGCCAGTGTGTTTATTTGCTGTGTCTCTTTGTCTTGATAAAGGGAATGCTATTTTTTTGGATGTGATACTGCTTTAGTGTTCACATAAGAGTGTTTGGGTGTTTTTTATGCTTACTACTGTTAGAAGCCGAACTTGACTTTATGCATTTGGCTTTTAAATGTTCTATCCTCTCCCTTCCATATGTGTGTGTGGTTGTTTTTACATAGGTCTGTGTTAGTTTGGATTTTTTTGGTTGTGGTTTTTGGAATTGTTGTTACCTATCATAGAGCTTAGAAAGAGCTAATGATGTTTCTATTTCGGGGTATAGCACAAAATACGTGCTGAGGTAATATGTAAAAGCATACTGTTGCCAATATAATTGTTTTCACTGGCCAAGTTGAATTAATAATGTTATATTAGGATATCCGAAGGAAATTATTCCATGCTATTGATGCAACTGGGCATGGAAACAGCCTATAATGATCTCTATAAAAACTTTTGGAAACTAATCCGGCTTAGTGGTACCTATGGAACTTTACACCTCTAAAGCTGCTCTTAATTAACAGTCAGGACATGTGTACTAAGGAAATGCCTTTTATTTCTTGCTTGGACACCTAGGGTAAAAGCCAGCAAATCTTGTTTCATTAATAAGATGATGGTTAAATCTCCAGGGTTTCTTTGGTTTTTGTTCTTTTTGTTGTATTTTTGGGATGTTGGCTCATGCCTAGTGAATGATGCACAGTAGTGTGGAGTATTAGGAGTCATGACCTGATACTGCTGTAAAGAAGCAAAAGCAGAGCTCCTTTGCCCGGCAGTAGCAAGGTGAGGGGCTTAGCAAGATGTAGTGTTGAGGATAATTTACAGCTGAGCAGCACAAGTCTGTGTTTGGTGGCTTTTCTGTCCAGGTGACAGTCTGGCTGTCACTGTGGTTAAGGAGAAGGACAAGCTTTTGGAGGACTAATAGTCTAGGAAGTTTATATTACATTAAGTAGTATGTTATCAAGGGAAGTACAGACCAGTAGCTCACTTTAAAGGACTCTTAAGGTTTGTTTCTTCAGATGTACCCAGTCAAGTGCTGTTATGGCTCGGCAGGCATCAGGAGGAATGATTGATGGTGTGAGGGAAGGTTTCACAGATTCACAGATATTAGGGGTTAGAAGGGACCTAGAAGATCATCTAGTCCAACCCCCCTGCCAGAGATAGTTTATCTGATAGTTGTGTTCTAACTGAACAGTTCTGCACCAGAGTGGGTTTAAGTTATTTTCATGTGGGATCTATTTAAATCTGTCTGATGTGTGAGGTGATTTAGAGGCCAAAGTGTTGAACTGAAATAAGATGGACCAGTGCCTTCTAGCTCTAGTGGGGATGGAGGGTATTTGACCAGTTAGGTTATTTTTCATCATGAACCAGCTTCTTTATCTACGAAGTTGTTGCAGTACCCTTGATCTATCTGTGAAGTATTCTGAAGTGTGTCAGTGATGCGTACTTAAGAAGACTAGATGATAACATTAGTGGATGCTAAACATTTGCAAACTAAAGGGAGACCAGTAGTTTCGACTTAATCTGATTTTAATTCACTGACAATTGTGTATGTGCAATACCATGGAAATATGTATGTACCTGTAACTTCCCTGTGTTTTGTAGTGAGATAACAGAACACTGTTATTATCCACAAGCTGTATGGGAAATAGATTAACAAGAACGAAGTTGGGAATGATGTCTGAAACACAGTTAAGCAACAGAGATATGTTTTTACCTCATTTTATTTGTAAAAGAACCCCAAACAAAACAACAAGCCAACCAATAAAAACAAAAAACCCCTCCAAACAAGCAAAAAAAACCCCAACCCCAGAAAAGAGTGAGGAAGACTGTAATCTGCAAATTTGCAAAGACTTTCAAATGGTCATGTAAAATATTTTTTCCTTGATCATAGGAACTATTGGTTTACCTCAGAATCACCACCTAGTATTCTTCTGTTTGCTATAACTAAACTTCCTAATCATCTTTTCCTCTTGGCTTTTCAGAGAATAAGGCATAAAAATACCTTCTTGCAACTTCTTACTTGTCCTCTAAGTTGGGTAGAGCTGCTCCTCCTGACTCTGCTGTGAAGAGCTGGCTAAGAATGGATGCAACATAAAGCAGAAGTCCTGAAGCTTTAGTCACCAATCTGATGGATTTACTGTGAGTAGGAGTTAAGACTTATTCTTCACCCATCTGACATGCAAATGAGAGTTCAATGTTTTTTGCTTTTTGATAGTTCTAATAAGCAAATACTACAATCAGCTTTCCTAAACTGCCTTGAAGTAGTGGCATGTCTGAGACACAAAGCTGCTGTTAAAATCTGCTTCAAAGATATTTGCAGTTCAGTTTTGTGTGAGATGACACCGTGGTACAGGTTGTAAAAACTAACCTTTCACTTCAGACAATTATGCTATGTCTTAATACAACTGCTCTTTCTAGTCATGACATTCAACAGGGGTCATGGCATTGTGCCTGTGTGCAGGGCATGGCTCTGCAAGCAGGAGAAAGGTATTCGTCAGTGTATGACTGAGGAGCTTCATAGGCTTTTTTTTTTCACATAGAGTAACATTATGAGAGGACTCAATAGATTAAATTATTTATTAAAATGATTGATTGTGGAGGTGTCTATCTGCCTATTTTAGAACCTTGGCAGCAATCATTCTGTGTTTCTTGTGTCTTTGCTAATCTGTGGTTTTACTTAATGTTTAACTGTAAAATAAACTGCTATATGCTTGAAATATTCAATGTATCTTCTCTCTTTTAATCTATTTCAAGAACTTTTGTATTGGTGTGGCATACTGTTTCCCTGCCGTGCTTCTCTCCCCATTTTCAGTGCGGTAGCTACAACTGACAAACAAGAAAACAATTGCTAGAAATGCAAAGAATGAAAAAGATGTGGCTTATGGGGATGCTAGCTGTGGCATTATCAAAAGTTAGTTGAATTTGCCTTTTCTGATGCTTTGTTCATGTTCTTGTTTCTGTGTCATAAACCTCAGCGCGATACATGAGTAGGTGTTGAGAGACGCAGAAGGACCTGAACTTGGTATTGACACCATGTGGGTTGTTGCCAGGATATTCTTTAGCTTTCATTCTGTCAGTGAGTGAGCACTAACTTAATCTTCTCAGTTTGTGTGGCACTCGTGTTAATGAATACTTGCCACTGTATAATCCTCAGGGTTTTATTGAGAGGCTATTTAATCCAATTTCACGCTGCACCTTAATTGTACCCTCTTTTGACAAACTTCCATTTGTGTTTTCAGTTTGTTTTTTGGGTAGTGGGTTTTCTTTAGTTTTAACATTGTTGTTTGTCTGGATTTTTTTCCTAGATTGGGCATTTTTCCAAAGGGAAAAACAATAAAGTTGGACAAAGCTTTTGGTTGTGATAACTATTTTGTGTTGTTTTGTTTTGCATAGGTTCATGCTTTACTTCCAAAGACTTGAATTGTTTCTATACTGCTGACAAAGGAAAGATGACCTCTCCTGTAGTAAGTAAAGTATTCCAGTCTGATTTTTTTTGTCTATTTATGTTCTTTTTAATAAGATTTTATTTCTTTACAAGCAACAGTCTTTTGAGTGATGTCTTGGTTAGCAAGTAATTTAAAATGTGGAGCATTGGTTTTCTGCAAAAGGGGAAAGATAACACTGTGAGGCAGGCTTAAGAGGCTTGAATTAGATGGCATTTCAAATGCTCATATAATCCTTGGAGTCATTTATGCTTTTAAAACTTATTTGCAGGGATAAATTGCAATGGGTTCTAACTAGTTCTTAAAGCTCTTCCACAATAAATAGTCCATAACTTGTTGTAGGCCAGTGTTTCAGAAATAGCTTAGGTATACCTGGTGTCATAGGCAGAATTGAGCAGTAAGTATTTATGCTAGACCTGAACAATTGCACACGCAAAGGGTGTTAGTTGTCAGAGTTCAATTTGATTACAGGTACTGCCTAAAACTGTCTTTGCTGCTTATTTCTACCTTGTTAGATATGCTAGTGCATGATTTGTGGGACCAGCTGAAGGGCTGGGCTCAATAATCCTTATAGATTGAATTACTTTGGATCAGGAAACTGATCTCCATATGCCTTCCAGCTTTACTCTCTTATTTTTATCATCCAAAGTATGAGGTATTAGACATGTATGGTAAATATCTTTCTCTGAGTAAATTGGGAGTCACTAGTATGTGTACGCATGCATGGTGTTTCTGCATTGGCAGAATTACTTAGTAAGGTTCTGAATGTAAACAGTGGATGCTAAAATACTACTGCATGGAATTTTCCTTTCTGTGGGATCTCAAAGACTCCCACCAGCTGTGACCTTGGTGACAGCTGTATATAAAACTGTAGAAAGATGTTTTGACTATGGGTGTTGTGGCACCCCAGCCAATCACCCCAGGGGGTGGCTGTCTTCTTGTCCAATTGCCTTGAAGTTAAAAGGGTATAAAAAGAGTTGTAAATAAATAAATAAAGGCTTCTTGGCATCTTGGTGAAGAAAATTGTCTCTTCCTCGCTCTCTCTACTCATCCAGCAACTGGCAGATAAAGGACAGTAAATGGCATCCGAAACATTTTGTCCTAATTGCAGTCTTGCTGCTTGTTTTAAATTTTCTCCTGATTTCTTCTCCTCAATATTATCATTTAGGGTCTACCGCCATACTATGAAAATCATGGCTTTCAGCCAGAAAATGTCTGTTCTACCAGGCAGCCGGGTGCTAATCCGTATCCACAGTACTTCTCAACAAATGTTCCGTCAGTGCCAAGCTATATCCCAACAGTTGCTACCAATCAGTCAAGTAGGCCAGTAGCACATTCATCTGGGAGAACATGCACATCAAGTAAGTTTCGTTGGGATTTCTTCCAATTTTAGCCTAGAGGTTTTCTAAAGTAAGATTACAAATAAAAAGGAACTTAACGTCCAACTCTGTATTGAAGGAGTCATCACCCTGTGGATGGAGAGGTAATAGCTGGCTGGGATACTGCTGTAACTGGACAGACACATGGGAAATTTAGAGAAGAGGTATTGGAATGGAGAAAAGTCTGTCTGGCAAGAAATGTCTGGTTTTAATGTCAAGGAAATGGTGCTGGTGGCTGGAAATTACCTTATTTGTGAACCTCATTTCTCTTTTCCCCCCTTGCTTTCATTTCAGGTGTGAAGAAAATTTTAATCATTATATTATCCATTTTACTAGTCATTTGCTGTGCAATTGCTGCTTTCTTCATCTGGTATTTTGGTAAGAATACTTTGTTGTTTTTGTGTTTGTTTTCCTTTGTTTTCTGAAATAAAAGATGCATTAACTATTTAAGTTAGAAATTCACATTCTTATCTTCCATTTTATGCTGAATTAAGGTCAAGAAAATCTTTGTTATCTATCTCCTGAGAGATGAACTAATATTGCTTCCTAATGGCTCATTTTTGTGTTTGGTTTTGTTTTCTTTCTTTTTAATGAACAATGCTACTGTCATTTTCCTTTCATCAAGTAAATTTTATTTTGATGTTAAATGGTGTCATCAACTTTTTGACTCTTCTGGAGCACCTTATTCAGCTCTTTCAAAAGCCGGTACAATACAGCTGTACAGTGCCACAGCTGTTAGTAGAGATCAGTTTGACCTCCTGCAAGGGTTTTTGCACTGGCAGATAGCTGACACATGACTATGTGCAGCCAACACATTCTGTGGTGCACTTCATTAGGGTAGTCACTGTTATACATCCTCTGTGGAATGGAATTTTGTTCCAAATTTTATATTCATTTAAATCACATGAAGGAAGGAGACTGGGTAAATATGTATATCTTAATGGCAAGAGTGTGAATGATGGACATACAGAAGTTTGGGTTGTTTTCTTTTTGTACCTTTTTGTTTGTTTGTTTGTTTTGTTGGTTGGTTGGTTTGTTGTTTTGTTTTTTTTGTAAAATGGGATCTTTCTTGGAGCAGAAATCATTCACATCCTTTTGTTTGTTTCTGTGAGACTTTTGCTTTGAAAGTGTGTTAATGTGCATGTATCTGGCCTGCTTCACCACTGTAAGCTGTACCAGAACTGCAGTGTGTTTGCCTTGGAAGATAGCCACAACCTGGATGACTGAGCCTAGAGCAGTTCTGTTCATCTTAGGTGAAGTTTGTTGTGTGCTATCTTTAATTTCCCTTTCAGTGAAAGCCACTTTTCAGAGGAAACAAAAAAAACCCAAACAATTTCTTATGGTCTTGTGAGCCTCTCCTTTCTCTTCTGGGTATGCAAAGAAAGGAAGAGAGTTAATTTGAAACTATTAGGATGGCACTTTGTGTTCTTAGGGGTTTTTTTGTTACTTGCTTTAATTTATACAGGGTGAATATAATCTTGTTTTAAATGGCAATGAAAGCAAAAGGATGTAATTGGAGTAATCACCTTCTTCCTTCTTTTTTATTTATAAGTGTTATGATTTGCCAGTGTAAAGCTGACTTCCTTTAGACAACTTAATGGTGCTTCCTTATTCACGGGAGGCAGTAGACAAAATCCGATCAGCTGCATCAGTGGCTTAATCCAACAATCAGTGCGAAGGACAGAGCAATATATCTCCTATTGTTTCAGGTTATGTCTCCTCTCATCTCTGAGTTTAAGAGATCTATGATGGTTTGCTTTATCAAAGTGGAATAGTCCTTAGGATGAGAACTGGCAGCAGTCATCTGAGGCTAAGGTGATGTTCAGGCTAATGCCTGTGATGCTTTTCCTTTCAGTAAAGAATCAATGTCTCAGCTCCTTAATAGAGTGTGGATCTTCAGGAACATGCATTTCAGCTTCACAATGGTGTGATGGAGTGGACCACTGCCCCAACGGAGAGGATGAAACCCGGTGTGGTGAGTGCCATCAGTCAAAGGGAAGGGACCTTCGTCAACTGCAAGAGTTTTTGAGCACATGGCCTTGTCTCCCAAGCAGCCAGTGACAGGATGAGAGTGCATGGCCTGAAGCTGCAGCAAGGGAGGTTTAGGTTGGATATCAGGAAGCACTTCCTTACAGAGAGGGTGATCAGACCTTGAAATGGACTGCACAGGGAAGTGGTGGAGTCACTGTCCCTGGAGGTGTTTAAGGAAAGACTGGCTGTGGTGCTTAGTGCCATGGTCCAGCCAATGTGGTGGTCATAGGCTGGATTTCTGTATCTCAGAGGTCTTTTCCAGACTCAATAATTCTGTGATTCTGTCTAAAGCTTCCATAAATTACATTAGTGCCATTTTAGCTTAGGCTAAAAATGCTAGGATGCATTTTAGCTTAGGCTAAAATGGCTTAGGATGATCGAATGCTTTGAAGGCTATATTTAGGTACTGTTTCCAATCTGATTGAAAGCTGAAACAAAATTACTTACTTGGGGTTTGAACTGGTTTAACTTTGAATCAGTTAAAAAAATATCGCCTTCTATTTTGAAGTATGTTTGTGCAAAACCGAATGTAATTCAGTCTCTAACGAACAGACATCCTTGACCTCTTAGTAGAACTTCAGGTAATAACTCTGATGGTCTTTAGTCAGGCTTGCTTTTTTACACTTATTCCTTGTTCTCCCAATAATGCTTCATCTACTTCATAAATGCTGCAGCTCTTTCATAACTCCTTTGTATAAGAAAGCCTGGTCTGATCAGTGTGTCCAACCTAAAAGATGCCAAGGGAGGTTTAGTGCAGAGCTAAAGGTAAAGATGTGGCATCTTGTTTCTAATACCTGTGTTGTGTCATTGCCACTCTGGAAAACATGGGCTGTACTCTCTGGGAACTTTCATTCTGCACATGCCTCATGCAGGGTTAGCTTTTACTGGTATATGCTCTATCTAAATTTGTTCCTCTTCATTTTTTTGAATAATGGAGTTCTGGAGAAGCTTGTTCTTTATCTTTTTTTTTTCTTTTTTTTTTTTTTTTTTTTTTTTGCTTTTTTGCTTGAACTGTGTTATATTAAACTCTTGTGCAAATAAATACATAATGGGGCATGGAATGTCAGAGCTAAGTTCTTGGTACATTCCTGCTCTACAAGCATTTCTCTGGAGAAATTTGGTGTATTAAGATACAATACAAAAAAAATTGCATTAGATTATATTTATATACAATATATGATATATTAATAAATATATGGTTGCTTACATAAAATATAAGAAAATACTAGCTATCACAATCTTTCTCAGTGATAGAATGTGGAGGAGAATTTTGAGCATAAAAGCTGAAATGAAAAGATGTACTCTATCTTGCACACTTGCATTTTTAATTTGGTAGTTCTTTTAAAGTGCCTTTCACAAAATAATTGTTATATTGAGTTATTGTAATATTTCTATCTACTTGATGTTTACTCAGAATTTGAGTAGAAGGCAGTTTCTACATAAAACAAATGTGGGTAATAATACCTTGTATTAAGGAAAAACTAGTAATTTAGTGTGTGCTGTTTCTTATTTTGGTTTTTGTTGTTTTTTTGGTTTTTTTTACTTCTTCCCTTTTTGGCAGTTAGACTTTTTGGCCCAGACTTCATCCTGGAAGTTTACTCACCTGTCAGCAAATCCTGGTATCCTGTTTGTGAAGACAGCTGGAATGATGATTATGGGAAGATTGCATGTAAAGACATGGGCTACAGTGTGTAAGTCTTCCAGCACCCTTTGCACATTCACTGAAAGGTTAGAATTTATCTCTTGCTGTTTGTAAGGATGACTATATGAAACAAAAAGGAGTTGGCAATCTAGTTTTTATGAATCCAGGTGGGTCTGTTTTTACTGGTGGTAGCTGTTACAGAATCAAAATGAAATGTTGCTTCAACAAGTAACGGATTCTGTGGCACACGTGCAGTAGTTAGTCTGTGGAGTTATTTGTATTCAGTAGGTTCACAAGAAACAATTTGCTCCAACTTGTGTGGAAGATTACCATAAACAGTACTGGCGCTAAGTACTGCCCATGTTCACTCTGTGTAATGCCTAAATTCTTCTGCAGTCGAAATAATTGATGTTGCCTCTCTTTGATATATTTGGCAAATGCTGTCTAATGTTGTGTGTGGAGTAATGGAGTGAATTTCTTGCCCAGAAAGGAGACACCAGCAAAGGTGTCTATTCACCTTGACCTGTTTAATAAGGCTGAATATTCCTACTGTGTATGCATATTAGATAAAATATTAGATAAAAATATTATTTTAATCTAGTAAAGGAAAGGGAGCTTGACAAATGTTTAAATAATGTGAGTCTCTGGCATTGTACTACACCACTGGGGTTCTGTGTTTAATTTTAAAAAAATTAATTTTTTTGAGTGTAGTTCATGTCAGAAGCTCTAGCTTCACACAGTTTATTGTTGCTTGTTTGAAAACTTGAAGTACTGGGTTTCATAATGGATTTTCTGTTTTGCAGAGACACTTACTACTATAGTCGAGGAGTAGTAGCTGAAGTGAGCTTTAAAAGCTACATGAAGCTGAACACAAGTGCTGGGAATATAGACTTGTACAAAAAGCTATATATCAGGTATCTTTGTTTAATACAAATGTTTTTTCTTTTATCAGGGGTCTTTTAGCTGTTGTAAGAGGTGTTGCTTTTGCCTGTAGCATAGTGAAAGCACATCTTCTAATGGGGATTGTTAGCAGGAAAGATACTTTGTTTTTAATCTTATTGGACAACTGCTCTCCCTTGTATTTAAAAACACAGCTGTTGTTTTTCCACCCTTCCTCTCTTCTCTCTTTTAAAAGATACCCATGCTGTTTCCTCAATGCTGTCTTAAAGGTTGTCATGTCAAAGATACTTTTCTAAGGCTCATTGACGTCGGCAGCAGTTCCTTTATGGTGATAGTAGCTGTAACATATTCACAGCAGCTAGTACAACATTTTTTTTTTCAGTTACATAAACAAATATAATGCAAAATGGATATACCACTGTGGAAAGCATCATTTTTATGCTCATTAAACAACCATGAAGTGTCTGGTTTCCAAACCTGTAGACTGGCGTGCCTGCAAAGTTCCCGTGGCTCCATTATTTAGGTTATTCTACAACTACTTCATCAATCAGATCAATTATTTCTCACGCTGTTTTTAATCTTGCTCCTCAATATGCTTACAAACTTTTTGAATTGGCAACTGCAGTCTTCCACATGAGTTTTGGTGAATGGAAGAAATGGTGGAATGGTTGCTGGCAGAGTAGTTGGAGAGAATGAAGAAAGGAGGTAACCCTCAGGAGGATGATGAGGATGAAGGTACATAGCTGGAAAGCAAAGGAAGCAGCTAGACACTATACATTTCCCATCTTTTGCTTCAGTGTGTGCCTAAAGTCCCGGTGTGGTGTTTGGTGGTTTGTGGTTTCTTTTTTGTTTCTTTGGTATTAATTAATGGTATTATGTTGCAGTGATTCCTGTGCATCAGGAAATGTGGTATCTCTGCGCTGCATAAGTAAGTGACTGTATTTCTCAATCTTCTGCTTGTTCATAATTTGAAATGCTCTGAGTATGAAATCCCTTTGAATCTGCATAAATAATTGCCATCTTTTGATGGGCACATGATTTAACTCTTTGATTCTCAAGTTTTAAACAGTGCATTTTAAGGAGCAGGCTGAGAGAAGAGACAAGGAGGATGTTGGATCCCCTATTGCTTTTGTCTTTGCTGCCACTGGCTCCTTTAAAAGACTTGCCTGTGGTGAAGATCTGCAGCTCTCACCCAGCAGCTGTGGTGGGGCAGTTGTGGTGGGACATCTGTGGCACATCCACTTTCCAACAAGTGAGCATTGGGCAGTGCTTTCCTGACAGTGATGGCCATCATGAGTCGACTCCTGGCTGTTGTTTATTTTGTTGCACAACGCAAAAGTGTGTGTCTGTGTGGTTCACCAGAGATGCTATACTTAAAGGTGTAACAGATCACTGGTTTATGGTTTGTGATGAACTGAGGGCAGCAAAGAGAAAATACTCATTGTGACATTTGCAATGTGAAGGAGATGTAAGCTATGAGACACTCAGGATATTGGTGTCCAGGGCTGGGGCGTGAGCTGCAGCATACAGAACACCAGCAGTGCAGAGGTTAGACATGCTCTGAGTTCCCCTCTGCTAATGAAGCCTGAGCTGCAGAAGCCATCTCTTGCTCTTTAACTAACATCTGTGTGTGTGTCACTGACTCCTTAGATTGCGGCCTGGCCACTAGAAGCGTGAACATGATGAACAGAATTGTGGGTGGCAGTGGGGCGGTGCTGGGGCAGTGGCCGTGGCAGGTCAGCCTCCATATGCAGGGCACCCATGTCTGTGGGGGCTCCATCATCACCCGCCAGTGGATAGTGACGGCAGCGCACTGTGTGGAAGGGTGAGTCTTGCCCACACGGGCACCAGAGTAGCCCAACTTGCTTATTTGTCTCTTGAATGGTGATTTTTCTTGGGCTGGGCTGAAATGCACAAACTTAAGTCTCACAATTTCCTGCTTTAAAAATTAGTTAATGCCATTCCTTTCTTTTTCCCTGCCTTGAATTCATTCAAGGTGGTAGGTACAATATTTTGTCTATGTAGCAGTATTGTTTTCAAGTATTAAGGTAAAATTTGTTCTGGAGAAGGGCAGGCTGCAGATCTCTGTGTTCTGTAGGAAGAAAATAATATTTGACTTGTTAATGGTGGAAATTAAATTGAATGATGGTGTTGGGCACAGATATCTACCCTACTTAAGAGGTAAACTCAAGGCACCAATGTAATGTCAGACAGTATAATATTTTTAAGAAGATGATGAATTACACTGTGAGGAAGAGAAAAAAAAAAACAACAAAACCAAAACCCGCACAACTGTAGATATGATCAGTTTAGAGATGCCTGTACCATTATTTATTTCCTCATATCTTAATACCACTGGGTAGTAAAGCCTAAATCCGCTTTAAGTGTAGCTGTATATGTACCTGAGAAGAACTTTACATAGGCATCAACAAGAAAAATAGCTGGTGCTTTGTACATTTTTTCACCTATAAAGGATGGCTGAGGGTGTTGTGGCACCTTGGGTACAGTGGCAGAATACATGTAAAAGGTGGCAGGATTTCAATTTGAGGCTAAGCAAAAAAAAAAACAAAAACCAAACAACTTTGTCCTTAACCTTGAGAAAGGAATGCAAGTGCTTGTTTTTATGTGATTATCTTATCCCTCCTTTGTCTTCTGATTTGAGCTTTAGCACGCAAAGCTTTAGGAACAGCAACGAAAGCTGTAGCTGGCAAAAAAAAAAAGGTTTTCAGTCTTGATTGATTGATTGATTTATTGAGGGGGGAAAACTTGGAAGCACTCCTGCCTTTATAGTACTCCTGGAGGGAGTTGTAACACTTGGGAGAAGTTTTCTATTTAAGCATTTATAAAATGAGCTGGGGCACAAGAAACTACTTAAATTACATCTAGTGAGTATATTAACATATAAAAAAAACCAGGGAAAAAACAAAACAAAAGAAAAACCCAAACCAAAAAAACACAAAACCAAACCAAACTTCCTGTCATTTTCAAGATAGGGAAATTCCTTCACCAGATCATGTTTTTTTTTCTTAATTCTGGCTTCTGCTGACCATGTTTGCTTTAGATAGTACACACGAGTGGTACTACTGACATGTGAGACCTCAGAAAAAACTGCTTGATCCCTCAGCTATGGGAAGTCAATAGATTTCAGTGTTGTAGTCTCACAGTCTCAGACTATAATGTGCTGTGCTGTGTGACTTAAGGGGCTAGACAGTGATTCTTAACCCCTTTAAAATATTTTTTTGATATATTTATGAAATTGGAGTCAAGTTTTTCTGAAGTTACATGTCTTGCAATTTTTTACCTTGTTCTTCAGAAATGGAACTAAAATGCCTATGTGTTCTTAGTCACTCATTTGTTTCTGAAATCAGTGATTTGAAGGTCATAATCTGTGACTTGTTACCAGAGAATCAAACCTTCTAACATTCTTTTTTTTTTTTTTTTTTTTTTTTCTGTAGACGTTTTTCTGACCCGTTTGGCTGGAGGGTTTATGCTGGGATTCTGAATCAGAATGAGATGCTCTTAAGAAATGGATACAGAGTGCAACAGATAATTTCCCATCCAGATTATGATACAGATTCTAAAGACAATGATGTTGCCCTTATGAAGTTAGAGATACCACTGAGTTTTAGTGGTAGGTACTCTGTTCTTCTCAAGGCAGAAATCCAATGGCAATGAGCATTTCTTTAAAAACTTCTGAAGTTTTCAATAAATCCTTGTAAATAGCTATGGGAAGAGCACAAAGTGTGGGTAGAAACACCTGAGAGAGAGAGATAGGGTAGAGGTAGAGACAGAGGGATTTATTTATAGAGTAGGATTTATTGAAATCTAATTTATAGTAAGGGAGTTTGTGCTCATCTCAATAATGTAATTTTACCCCAGAATGGTGTATGGTGCTTAAATATTGCCATTCCTACATGTGCAGAATCAGGATGTAGTGGTGGAGCAGCCAACCGAACCTAAACCAAGTTGCATCATCTGGAACAAAACAAAAGAAAAAACAACCCCAAACCCAAAGGTTACAAGAAATTAATTTCTTAAAAGTAGATGTAGGTTGTTTGTAAGCAATCAGTAAAAGAGGACAAAACATTATTTAAACTTGAAATGCTTTTTGTGTATAGGTTCTAGTGCATCAGTTTAAAGTTACTAGAAGTAATCTGGAGGGGTTCTTTTGCTGCTGAGAGAAGGGACCTTGTCTGTTTATCAGGTTTCTGTGTTTCACCCTTTTATCCAGGCATTGAATCCTGTTTGCATTGTGATTATTTTCAGCAGGGTTTTGCAAAGAGAATGCAGAGTTGTAGTTGTTAGTTTTTCTTTTATTCTCTACTGATCTGAAGAGCTGATGTTGTTTTAGATAGTCTGAAAATTTGAGCTAGAACTACTGATTGTGCTTGTTCCTCACTTTGAGGTGATGATTAGGTAGCCGTCTGGGAAAGGGCAGTTGGTGAGTTTTCTGTTGCTGCCTGCATTGCAGTTTTCCTTATCTGCAAGGAAGGTGAAGTACAGAGAAAACACATGGTGTGGATGTATTTAAGTGGTGGCCATGGTGAGATACTTCATATGCATTTATTTTGAATTATGTCTGGACATATGGGATTACAGATATTACTGTGGTTTTTTTGTAGATACGGTACAGCCAGTTTGTCTGCCTAATCCAGGAATGATGTTCCAGTCTAATCAGCAGTGCTGGATATCTGGATGGGGAGCAGAGTACCAAGGAGGTAAAGGTTCCAGGGCTCTGAATATGGGAATTGATGTCAGCTTATGCTAGACCAAGAAAATGTGGGGAGCTCCTCTTCACCTCTTGCAGACTTCATGTGCTTTTAAAAGCCCTGTAGACAACACAGTTGATTTAAGGCTGGAGGAGGCAAGTAGGTACCACATTGTCTTGCTTTACAGTATACTGAATGCATAGCAGGGTAACTGATCTCTTGGAAGGGAGTTTTGGTGTCACAGCTGTCTCTGTGTGATGGTCCTTACATCTTAAGTGTCTATCCTGATGTTTCTATTACTTCATCTTGAACAATGCTAGCTACTGGGATTTTTAACAGCAATGCAATGTGATGCTTGCTCTAATTGTGTATCTGTATGTGTGTTTTTGTGCATCTTTCAATTTTAGGTAAAACATCAAATAACTTGAATTATGTTACGGTGCCCTTAATAGAACATTCTAGGTGTAATTCTGTCTATATCTATAATGGCATGATTTTGCCTACAATGATCTGTGCTGGATATCTATCAGGAGGATATGATTCCTGTCAGGTAATTATTCCTATTTAACACATAATCATGATCTGAATATTTTTGTGGTTTTACTAGTAGGCTTTTTAAAATAATACTTTCATTACAAACAAAACCTACATATATATATATTCAAAATTATTTTTTAAAAAAGTAGTATTTTCTCTGGGCGTCTAGTTTCTTTTTGCAGTGCTTTTCTTTAAAAGGGAGAGCTTTTGTTTAATCTTCTAAATGGCTGCCAGTGCCAAATTCTCATTAAATACCCAAAGAGGGTGAGGCACTTCCTTTTAATGCTTCAAGGATATTTTATCTGGTACTTGAAAGTGAACAAGTGCTCTTCATAATCACAGAGATATCTTTGCATTGTACTTGTGAATAAGAAGGCCAACGATGTCCGTATCATTTAGGGCTTTGGACAAACAACCTTAATCCTGATTGCAAGCTGTGATCATTTAATACTGTATTTGCCATCACATTTTGGTTGCTTTCATATGGTGGATACCTTTTTAAAACTTAACTCTTATTGCTGAAGTGAAAGGGATTGGGTCTTTCCTGGTGTCCAGGTCATTAATAATACACTTGTGTTTTGTGCAGGGTGACAGTGGAGGTCCACTAGTAACTTACAAAAACTCTGTGTGGTGGTTGGTTGGAGATACCAGCTGGGGAACTGGCTGTGCTACTCCCAATAGACCTGGAGTGTATGGGAACATGACTGTGTTTACAGATTGGATTTCTAAAAATATGCAGGTAAAATAGTATTGTAGAATCATAGCAATGTCTGGGTTGAAAGGGACCTCTAGAGGTCATCTAGTCCAACCCTCCTGCTGAGAGCAGAGACATTCTACAAGAGCAGGTTGCTCAGAGCCTTGTCAAGCTCCACCTGGAATGTCTCCAGGGGTGGGGCCTCTGCCACCTCCCTGAGCAACCTGTTCCAGTGTCCACTGCTCTCATGGTAAAGAACTTCCTTATTTCTAATCTAAATCCACTCCTTTCTAATTTAAAACCATTGTCCCTTGTCCTTTCACTATAGGCCTTTGTGAACATGCTCTCTGCAGTCTTTTTATAGGCTCCCTTCAGGTACTGGAAAGTGGCTATAAGGTCTCCCCAGAGCCTTCTCCAGGCTGCACAATCCCAGTTCCCTCAGCCTGTCTTCATAGGATAGGTGTTCCAGCCCCCTGATCATCTTTGTGACCCTGCTTTGGCCCAACTCTATCAGGTCCATGTCTTTCCTGTGTTGAGGGCTCCAGAGTTGGATGCAGTGCTCCAGGTGAGGTCTCACCAGAGCAGAGTAGAGGGGCAGAATCACCTCTCTCCATCTGATGGCCACACTTCTGATAAATATTTGAGTGGTTTTAATAATTTCAAATATCCCAATTCCTGAAACTTGATTTTATTTATAAAAATAAGTAAATGTGACTTGTCTACTAATAAAACTACTCTGTTGAGAAACATCCAAGCAATTGATAAGATAATCTGTCAGCAGAGCTTGAACCTTTTGTTTTTCTGTTTTGTTTTGTTAACAGGCAAACAGATGATAATGCTGTCTGTTCTTCTAGCTGATTGATGTTTCTTTGAACAAGAGAAAATGAAGCCATGGATGCCTGGGATATTTACTCATTTTGCAAATTATTTGTTTGCCTCTTTGAAATTTCTTTTTAAAAATGTCATGAAGGATTGCATACTTGGTTCTGTGCTGGCTACAGTGACGGATCTTAATCATTGAAGGATTATCACAATGAGCACCTTTCTTCTTGTTCTGATGCTTGGCAGAAAGTCATTCTGTCAACTGATTGCTGAAACGTCTCTCTTTAGTTGAGTAACTTTCACTTGATAATCAGGCACAGGCTTATAGTGGCAATTTTAATCACAATTTAAGATTTTTGTAGCAGAATGCTGAGACAATTTGTTTAGTAGTGTTTTAAATGAAATGTGAAGTAATGTGAACATTGAATCTCTGAGCTGCTGGTTGGCAATTTAAAAGGAAATTAATTATTTTGGTGTATATGAAGGGAAATTTTCATGCACTACAGTAGAGGCACAGAAAAAAAAACCAAACAAAACAACTGTATATTCAGGTGGTTAAAAATCCTCAGGATCTTGACACAGATAATCCAAGTCAGATTGTTTGAAGTGAGACCAGTCTGACTGTCCCAGTTAATTAAAAGTGATTTTTTGCCTTAAGATGCTCTGAACCTAGAAAGAGCAAGACCTGCAGACACTCTTGATATAGGCTGTGGAGAGGGATGGATGCTGCGGTGCTGTAGCAGGAAGCATTCAGTTACGTGTGCTGATGGCGAGGTCCCTGGCTGTGCACATAGAGACTGACTCTTGAACTCTCCCTGCTGTGAAAGGAAAAGGGCAAAGTTTTCCAGTAAGGCTGTGCTGCAAGCAATTGACCTCTGATTGCAGACACGTGTACAGAGACTGAATGTTTTATACGAAGAAATACAAATCTGCATTTCTACATAACCAGATGAACTACCTCATTTATTAAATTTGGCTTTTAATTACTTAGAGCTCTCTTTTAAGTACCTGCATGTATGTTTTTAGAAAAAATGTAATTAATAACAGAGTGCCACCTCAACTAGAATTTTTAAAATAATTTATCATCCTTACAGAGGAACAAAAAGCCATACCAAGTCACTTGTTAAGAATGAATCTTTTGAATGAATCTACTAGTTGTTTGGGGGTTTTTTTCTTCCCCTTTTCCCTCCTCCTTTGGTACAGAAATGCAATCTGCACACAAACACCAGCAAATAAAGAATTATTTTTTTTTTTTACAAATACTTTTCCTTGGTAGTTTTTTTATAGCTGTTTGCTTGGATTTTTTTTGGAAGCATTTTCTGGATTTAGTGTCTGAATGCTTTAAGGATCAGATCAGAAAGAAAAAAATCCAACACAACAAAAACTCAAAACACAGGAAGGTGATCCAAGAGATTGTTTTAATTCCAGTATTCAGGGTCCTTGAATAAATGTTGGAAAAGAGAGCTGGACATCCAGAAATCTCGGATGCCTTTAATGGCTAGATCTGATGAAATCACTCTGACTTGTGAAATTGAATTAAATAAGGAATCTTAGCCTAAAGGTAGTGCCTTGAGGGAGTCACACCCTAGTTTGTTACTGCATCTTGTGCTGACTGAAGCAATGTGATCTGCCTCTGTAGGTGTGAGACAGGATGTTTTCAATAGCACATTAGCATCCAATGGACCTTGGAGGATACCATGAAGTAGCCAACATGTTTAAAGTACTTTCAAAATAGGAATTAGATAAATTGTTATGGTATTTGGCTTTTATATGGCTCATGACCTGAGGCACTGCAAGGCAGTAGCAGCCAAACTTTATACTGAAATCTGTCTGTAGTGCTCAATAGTGTTAAGAAAGGTGTATGCTGTACTGGCCTAAATACTGCAACAGAAGTCTGTCACCTACTGCTGCAGTTTTGTCAGAAAGTCAAACACCTATTGTCTCTAGACTGACAAGAATGATTTTCTTGTATCTTAGAAATTGCTACATGACACACTAATACAAGGACACTTTTTTTTTTTTTTTAGTTGAATGCAGGTGTTACTGTTGCTGCACAAAGTAGAGCTTCACCCATTAAAACAAATCCTCTGTATGTCACAAATACAGCATACAATATTATATTTTACACTGGCTTCCATGAAATGAAAGTGCTATTGGAAAGTTTCTCATTACTCAGGGGAGGGGAAAGAGAAAGGCAGCAAGCTGCCTGCTGAGACACACTTCTAATGTTTAACATCATGGGTGGTTTAATCCCCTTTGGTCATCCAAATCATGCCATCAGTCCCAAAATTTCAGTCTATGCTCCAGGCATCCAAAATAAAAGAGTCTACAAATCTGAGAACTGACAAAGGAGATGCAGATGCCATCTTGTGGATTTACTGATCAGATAAAGTTAACTTTTCCCTCTAGGCTGGAACTATTTCATGCCCACCATGTTCACTCTCTCTACCTACTAGGCTGATTTAATAGTGTAGTACTTTTCAGTCATCTTTCAGGCAACAGAAGGAAAGACAAACACCACAGGAAAGCAAAAACACAAAGGTAAGTAGATCGCTGAGGTTGTGCAGGACACTTCATCAAGGAAAGTTGGTTAGATCACTTGATTTCTACAGTTTGTGAGCTTTTAAATCATTATTTCTATTATTATACAGAATTCATAATGCAAATGTTTAAAAATAGGGTAACATTTAATCTCAGCTACCTCACTGAGTAAAATGAGGGTTAAAGGTCTATGCTGACATATTTTTAGGGGATTTTACAAAGCTCTTCAATAGTGCTAGAAAATGAAAGTAGAGCAATAATGAAAAATTAAGAAATCTATGATGAGGTGAAGTCTCTTAGGTACTGGCAGGCTTTGGTGAGACGACTGACTCGCTGATTGAGATCGTTTCTATGATTAGCAGCTTCGCTGTCCTCCTGAAGGAGATAGCTTAACTTGTCTTTTTCTTGCAAAAGATGTAACATTGAGATCTGTAAGTTGTCCCCAAAGTCATGAAGGGCAGAAGACAAGATGATTAGAGGTATCTGATTGGAGAGGCGTTTACTTGTTCCCTGCAAGAAGGGGGGGGAAAAAAAGGAAGAAGACTTGTTTTCCAGAAATAACTAAAAAAGGGAGGGGCTATGGGTAATCTGGTAAGAAGTGACAGCATGTTTTTAAAGCATTGTATTGTTACTCTTCAAAAAGTGAGTACTTCTAGGAACTAAATGCTTACCCATTAGTCTCTTTTGTGCATAATGATCTAAAATTTGTTATAAGAACATCAGCTGTTTGTGGTTTCTTTGTTGTTTTGTTGTTTTTTTTCTTCCTTGGCAAACTAAAGACAGACTGCTCCCTGCTTCGCTATGCCAGCTGTCATTGCTAAGAGTTGTATGGGGTCACACCCAAGGAATAGATCTTGGGAACAATTTCTGACCTAAAACTCTGAATGCTACAAATCTGTTATGGTGCAGGAAATAGGAGTGATTTTTCCCAAAGGTTGTAAATAGCTGTATTTAGATGGTATTTCTGATGTACTTGTCCTTTTGAAGTACAAGACAGCTGGAGTAAGCTTTAGCCTTAAGGGAAAATGTCTTCAGTAATAGACTAGACTGTGCCTACATTACACCTATTGATATATCAACAAGATAATTTTCTGCTTAACCTGACAAACTGGTCTAGTTATTTATGCAAATTGAAACAGATTGTCATAGAAGAGGCTGTGGGGCCCTTTCAGAGGCCTTGGAGGCTTAGCTCGTGCTCTTGGGTGATGGGAGGTTAAAAACTACTTCAATGCTGGGATTGAGCAACCTTCAGTTCACTTGGTGAGCCCTTATGCCTGAAAGACTGGCTGCAATTGAGAGAGGTGCTGTCTTCATTTCTTTTTGTGTCACCTGACTTGAAAATGTCAGTGGGAAAAGCAGGTAGAGGCAGATTTGATTTGCAGGTCTATAGTGTTTTGTCAGTCTGTTCCCACAGAATCACAGATATTAGGGGCTGGAAGGGACCTAGAAGATCATCTAGTCCAACCCCCCTGCCTGAGCAGGATC
>WYEA01011826.1:0-13329 GCA_033558465.1 Alcedo atthis | reverse complement strand
GGATGAAGGAGATATTGCCTTGCTGAAAACATATGTAAGTAGCAGTCATATATATTTATATATATAAATATATATTTTATATATATATTTATATATATTAAAAAGTCAAGTTCTATTGGGAATTGGGGGGCTGTGCAGTCAGGGAGTAGTTAGTAAATCTGCTTTTTCTAATGTTTTCTTCTGCCAAAACCTTTCCTCTCTCTCTGCCTTCCACCAGGAGAGCCCCAAACCCAGCCCACAACCCTAAAAATAATGAAGTTTGGTTTTTTTTTTTGTTTTTGTTCTGTATCTCATAGTTAATTGTCACAGAGCCCAACAGCTAGGGCTGCACTGCAGCTTCACTGACCTATTCACTTGCTTTATAAAGGACATTTATAAAAATACATAGAAGTGTAATAATAAAATATACAGAAAAGACATATTTCCCATCAAAGGGACTTGCTTTTGGCCATCCTGTTACACACTTAGTGGGGGATACAGGGATCTTGTCAAAAATAATGGCATCTCAGGAGGCATTTTCCATGGACAGTGCAGCTTAAAATCCACAGAAGAGTTCAGTGGGTCTGGGAAAGAGCTCTGGAGATGGAGCTGGCAGCTGAGCACAGGCCTGGGGTGGAGTTGCTGACACTGAGACTCCTTGACACAGCTCTGAGATGTGGCTTGTCCCATGTGGGGCCTCTTGATATTGCCAGTTGAGATTCCCTTGGGAAGGAGATCCAGGTCTGGCTGGATTAGAGGAGGGGATTGTCCCCTGCACTGGGCACTGGGAGGCCACAGCTGGAGAGTTGTGTCCAGTTTGATCCTCCATCCAGAGAGATCTGGAGGGGCTGGAGCCAGTGCAGAGGAGGCCACAGAGGTGGGGAAGGGGCTGGGGAATGAATCTGCTGAGGAGCCAGTGGAGGAGCTGGGAGTGCTGAGTGTGAGGAAGAGGAGGCTGAGGGGAGCCCTCCTCACTCTCTGCAGCCCCTGCCAGGCCAGTGCAGAGAGGCTGGTGCTGGGCTCTGCTCACAGGGCATTAGTGCCAGAGCCAGAGGGGCTGGATTCAGCTGCTCCAGGGCAGGGGCAGCCTGGGCAGGAGGGAACAATTGGCACTGCAGGAGCAGCCAGAGGCTGGCCCAGGCTGCCCAGGGAGGGGGGGGAGTCCCCAGCCCTGGGGGTGTTTCAGGGTGGGTTGGCTGTGGGTTTGAGGGACATGAGTTAGGGGTGAACTGTGTAGGGCAGGGTTCATGGTTGGACTGCATGATCCCCAGGATCTTTTCCATCATAAATTATTCTATGAAAATTTTTGTAAACCCAGGCAGATTTTCTGCCACAAATGATCTTGCTTTTTAGAGTTTTGTCTTTCCTTTTCAACACTAACAACTATTTCTGATCCTACGTTACTTACAACTGAACTCTCAGCACAACTGTCAGCAATCCAAACAGAAGGCCAGCGAGTAATCCCAAATCAAGTCCCAGAATGATGGATGCTACACATGTAAAAACCCAGATCATCTGGAGAAGAAATAACAGATGTAAAGTCTCTTGATTATAACATATAACTTCTGGTCACACTAAAAAAATCGCTAGACCAGACAACGTGAGCAGCAGAATTGAGCTCTGGATATGATGACAGCACACTGACAATCCATACAGAACCCTTCCTCCTCCTCCAGGATGCTCCTACCCATCACTAGCACATTAGGCATAGGAATTAAATTCCTTTTTAAGGAATTAAAAGTTTTTTAATCTAACAACATATTTCAAGGATCTAGTTACTTTGGTGAAATTAAAGGGGAGGCAGTAAACTATTTTCTGATGGTGGCAATCTTTGGTCATCTTTCTTTAGAAATTTGAACTAATTTATTTTTCCAAAATGTAAAATACTGTAACATGCCCCACCTGCAGGCACAGAGAGAAGGAAGGGGGCTCCTCAGTGAATAACTAAAACTTAGACCTGTTCCAAAGAGAAGTAGTTCATCTTAGCAAGTTGATGGCACTCTATAAATCTCCACTGAATAATCAGGCAGAACAGTTGAAGTGGGCTCCTCAGTTCCTCTCTACATCACTGCCCAGGCAGAACAGCCAGGGGACCCACTCATATGAAAAGCTGAGTGCCCACACTCCTCACTGAAATCAGTGGGATCTTTTACCTATAAAGAGGACCAGTACATGATTGACTAAAAAAATTCAGATCTACCTAAGACAGGTTCAGTGACACACACTGTAAAATCCAAGCACTAAGTGCATGGAACAAATACTTGCCATGCAATCTTTTCCTGCCCTAACAGCCACACTGATGGACTATTGCACAGCAAACACAGTGGGAGATGGAAGCAAGTACCATGAGATGTGGTTGTAGTGGTTCTTATATTGTTGAACAGGTTGTATCTTGTTCATATATCTCCTAGATTGATAAATGAATCCTTATTCTATCTTGGATTAATCTTGCTACAACAAGAAAACATATTTTCTGAGGACTACCTGAGATACCCAGGCAAATGGGATGCCAATGTGGTAACAATAAAAATATATGCCCCTGAATTAAGAAAAGGTCACAGTTTCTGACCTGTTTGAATTGTGCAAAAGATAAAAGCAGAATAGAAAATGTGTCAACAGGCCATCTTTATTCTGACTTTCAAGTGATCTCAACACAAGATTTCTGCAAACTATTGTAGTTTCTCTGAAGGAGTCATTGCACAGGAATATGTTGATTGGCATCCTGATTGTGGGGAGATAAGAACATTGTGTAAAATTCTAAACTGGACAATTTTTAACAGACCTCATGGCACTTGCATTTTGAGGATGGAGGTAGAAGTTTTCTTGATGTTAATGCTACAGAATTCCATTTATGTGGTAGTTGAGAAACTTGGATGGCATAAAAAGGCAAAAAGATAAGCAGATAAAAGCATTTGGGAGAAAAAAGAAAACTAAGTTACTTACAGCATCCACTTTATTCTGTTTCCACAGACGGGGAACATCAAATACTTGCATGAACATCCCTTTCAAGTTAGCTATGACTACAGCTGCCAACACAGACTGTAAAGAAATATGATGAAAAAAATCCATTATTCAGAAACAAAGACACATATTAAGGTAGTGCTTAACTTTATACATTGTAAACCAGAGTCTGGGCCAGCATCAGTCACCCGAGTTTAAACACAGCCCATCCAAGCTGAGCATCTGCATCTGAGTGGTGCTGGTGGCCATGCTGCAGAGACACGCACAATACCTTTTGTAAGGGCTCTAACAGCTTCCCCAGGGCAACAATGGAAATCAGAACAATCCCAGCTGAGATGATACCAGCGACCTGTGAAGAGCAGAGTGTTTGTAGGAAAATCATTTATTAAGACCCTCGCATTTCTATAATTACAAAGGAAAATGCACAAGCAGCTGCTCATCACACTTCTTTAGAAACTAGGAGACCTGGCAAAATGCCTTCATGTTTAGGTGTCTGTGGGCAGTCTTGATCCACTTCAGCTAGCCCAGAGAGATCACTTGAGCAGCAGGTAGTGTAAACAGCTGCAAGCAAGGCAGTAGGTCTTGCATGGGTTATGTTGCATAGGCAGCTGAAAGGAACAGGGTCTGTGTCAGCCAGAAAAGGGGCTGCTGCATACCCTGCAAAAGAGAGTATCTCCCTCCACGTGAGGAAGATGGCCATGGGCAGATGTGCAACTGGCAATAGCAGGGGAAGCTAAAGTATCTCATAGGCAGCCCCGAGAGGATTTCCTCCCTCTTCCTGAATTCCTACCGTGTCAAACCCAGTCCCTTAATTGGGAACGAATTTCTGAGGAATAAACCTCGAAGGATTTCTGCCCCGTAATGTAACTGATGCTACGTTACCCCCCATTGGCTTCTTCTGGCAGAGCTACACAAACCATTCATCCCCAGAGCACAGGCTGCTTAGCTAAGGTACCTGTGTCTTTCCACGATGCAGCAACACTGTGAGACTGTTTTCAACCCCCTGTGGAAGCTGTGCCCTATATCAGATTAGATTTACCCACTAGTAAGAAGAGCCATTACCTGAGTCTTTCCACCAGTACTTTCCTGGACTGCAGTCCGTGAAAGAGCAGTAGTTGCAACAAAACAAGAAAAGGCACCTGAAAAAATGTTGCTGACCCCAAAGGCAATAAATTCCTGAAAGATAATTGGATGATGCTGTAAATACAGATGCCTGGAGACAATTTTGCAATGGAGAATGACAAGAGCTTCCATGGGGTTTATAAAGGAGGTAGCACAATGATATTGAGAAGAGTACAGATTAGTAATATTTGTTAATTGTTGTAAATCCCTCTTGTGCCAGTGTAAATGCCTGTCTGGGAACCTCCATACTCTCCCTGACATGGACACTTCTTAGTATGGAAATGTTTAAAGCCTATTTCCATCAATCCTAGCATTTCTAACAATTACACTGTATAATTGCATCAAGAAATGGGACTAGTATAAATTTAACTCCTCAGTGTCATCAGCTAAACAAATAATTTTGATCACTACCACAGTCTGAATTTAATTACTGCAAAGCACTGTATTCTTAATAGAACTAATCAGGAACTTAGCAATAAGACACAGTTTCAGTGAAAACTCCTTGTGTTTTGCCAGCAGTTTTTCACTCTGAGCATCCCACTGGGCTCATGCTGAGTCCCAGGCAGCCTTCTCATGGATGTGACCCAGGATCACAGATCCTGGCACCTACTGATGCTGCTTTTTCTGCTCAAGTGGCAAGGACCCTGAGAGCTTTCTGTCCTGGGATCTGGGCCATTCCTCACTGGGAAATGAGGCATTTGGGAGCAACACCATATAATTGACAGAAACAGTTTTCACCAAGCTGATGAAGTCATAAGAGCTTTTCACTCGCTGCAGAGTTTTAAAAGATAATTTTTTATTTTTACTTTTTCTCTTATTTTCTCCAAAATGAAACTTCCTCCAAGCTTTTAATTAAGCTCCAGCGACAAGAGCAGGATTTGAAACCATGCTCTTTAGCATAACAGACGTAGAAGATTTGTGCCTGGCCCTGTGTATCAGCTGTGCTCTGCAAGATGTTGGGGCTATGGTTCCTAGTGTTCTCAGCTCTTAATAATCTATGAATCTATGAAGACAAAATAAACAGTGGCAGATAATAGTACTGACCCATCCTTCAGAATTATTTTACTACCTGCTTTTATGATGTCATTTTAACTTCTCAGTTCAAGTAAACTATTTACCCATCATTCATGGCTGCATTTAACCTTTGCTATCTGTAAAATTCATAGCATAGTATTGAAAGGAAGGCACGTTCCTTTCACAGGGAGTAATTCTACTACTACAACATTTAATTAGTATCTTTGAAGCACATCAGTGCTGGCAGAACAGCATATTCAACAAAAGAACAACATGAATAGCACTTCCAGGAATCTGTATTATTCATTCAGATTTATTAAACTGAAAGTCAAGGCATTTCAGTCAACTTTGAATAGAAGATATGAACTCATATCACAGAAATGAACTCTGTGTATTGTAAAGTGACCAGCAGGTTCAGAAGTCTAATTTTGCTACTTACTCAAGAACAGTGTTTCCAAAATCAAACCTTATGTAAGGTTTCTTTTTCTTTTTTCCACTAAAAGAAAGGGCTCATTAAACCAAGTAGCCAGCTTATCTATTTATGGTAGCAAGTGTATTTGCTCACACGTTTAAAGGATAAAAATCAAAATTAGCTAGATGCACAACGAGGAAGCTTTCTAACATTTTTCTCCCTTGCCCAAGGGCAACTGACACAGCCCTGGGTGAACAAACTGAACAACTGCAAGAATCCTCCAGGAGCTTGTCACTGCTCATGTACCATTTGACCACTGCCTGCAGAACAGTTCTGTTCTGATAGTTACCCAGCTATGTTCCTGTGCTGGGGCATTTAGTGAAGCTGTAGGACTCAGTTATACAGTTACAAGTGTATTCATACTGGTGTAACTGGTGGTGTGCTCAGAAGCACAGTAACTTGCTCTGTAGGAACAGAATCATGCCTTAACTGAAAGGTTCAACTGATAAAATCCTGCATGCAGACTAAGCCTAACTAAAGCCATCCAGAGCAGCTTCTTAGCTTGGCATTGCCTCCCCTCAGCCCTGTCCCCCAGCAGCACACCTAAAATAAGCCTTACCAGTAGCAATGGAAAGCAGGTTGCTAAAGCTGGCCGTGTCTACTCAACATCACCAGAAACTTCCCCTGTACAGTACTTAGCTTTGTCTTTTCAGAGTCACTGTAGACACTGAAGCAACACAGAAGGAATTAATCAGCCTGAAAAGCTCCCACCAAAGGCAGAGAGAATCTGCCCCACCTCTACGTGGTCGATTTGTCAGCTAATACAGGGCCATTTCTGCTTTCTTTTCAATAGTCACAAGTTTTTTTCTGTCATACTTCACCTTTAGTCTGAAAAACCTGTGTGAATCACATTTCTGCCATTTGGCTACATGAGTCAACAGGAAAGAACTCAGATGCACTACGTTTAGAAACTGTTTTGTTATACATACCTGGTTTCCATCAATAGCATAGTCATACTTGGTTGCATACACTTTTCCCACAGATACAGCAATAGCATAGGCAACAATAGCAATGGAAAAAGAGGCTGCTATCATCTGGGAAAACAGGCTGACATCTGGAGGCTCGGGAGGCAAAAATCTAGTATTTAAAAAATATATTAGTGTTACCAAATTGATCAGATACTGTTCTTAGCAGAATTGTCAAGGAGTTGGAGGCAGAGGCATACAGGTTGCTTATAATATGAAGTGTAATGTTTCAAGTTAATAAAAAGGTGGAAACAGTCCATTGACATACAGAACATGCTTATCTAGCTCACCATAGCCCAAATCCTGATGCTATTAGTCAGCAACAAAGCTCCCTTTGTTCTCAGCAGGACTGAGATTTGGCCTTATGATAGACAAGTGAAAAAGTACATTTTTTGAAGCATTGAAGAAAGGATGTACTGAACAGTTTGATGAATTACATAAATATGTTAATGACACTTCATACTATTGTTAACATACTTCTTCAGAAGATCTCAGAACCATTTTATCCCCTACTGTGTTTCCACAGATTTTAATTAATCAAGCCCTGAATACCAAATGGAATGTGAAGGTTACTACTGTGAAGTGCTCTAAATCTTTTAAGTGGAAGTCTCTACCAGTGTAATCCTGCACATCCTTGTTCCTATGACTATGGAAGTGACAAGATTGATTTGGGTAACAGTTGTGGCATAAATATGAACCACAGTAGGATACCAGGTCTACAGAAATTACATCTATGCAGAATTTCACTATATATATTTTTTTTTACATCTTCCATACTCATACATTCACTTCATGAGCATGAAGCAATGAATTCTCAGATGAACTTCATGCATCAGGTAGATGTTCCTAAGCCCATAAGCAGATGGAGGAGATCTATGCAACACGTTTGGGTGGCATAATTAGAGTGAGAAGTAAACTTCAGGAAATTTCCAGCTCGGAGTTTTAAACTCAGGTTACAGCTCTCAATATGTCTTTTATGTCTTTTCTTTTACCACTGTCATTTTTAGCCAATTAAAACAATACCTATTTCCCAGAAAACAAAGGCACTCACCCTCTTGGAATGCTCTTAACAATGCCTGCATTGTATTTTTTTTCCAAGTCAGCAGCATATGAAATGCCAGTGGCTACTATTGTCTGTAATAAAACAAAACAACCATTTTAATACTTAAAAAGGGTTCTTGTCTTCCTGCAGCTAACCCCATCTATTTTATCTGTTTTCAGGTGTTACTGCTCTCCTCTGCTTACCACAAGGACTTCTACAGGTATAGGGATCGGGATCTTGTGTTTGAACCGATCGTTGATCTCCTTGACCACCATGCAGACAAAAATGGTGAGGAGCCCAGCAATGAGATCTGCAATGTTGGTGGTGCCAATTCTTTCAAATGTTTCAATAAGAGTCTGAAAGATAAAAATGATAATATAAAACATGCCCTTGTCCACTTGAAGGATGTGCAAATAGTCACGAGAAAATCCAACTGCCTGGGGTTTTGGAGGAGGCTGAGTTCCTTCCTTGGCCAGGCCTGGAGCAGCCTGGGGATAAAGCACTGTCAGGGTGCTACAGAGGCTGTGAGTGGCTTTAATGGTGAATTTAACTGAAAAAAAAAAAGCAGAACTGCAAGAATTGTCCACACAGGGGGCTTCTGATTGCTGGTATTTTGGAAGTTAATGCCAAATAAGCAGAGCTAAACCCCCACCAGTGTTTGACATCTGCCTGTACTTGGAGCAAGGAAAGGAAGATCTGCAGCTTCTTCCCTTTGTCCAAGTAGCAAGGGAGACCCTCATTTTTGTCTTCAAAAGGCAGTCAGCAGACCCAGGGGCCCAACTCTGGTTCACTGCATGCCCAGTACACATGGTCTGTGGATTTTGTTTCCTATTTCTACTGCTGACATCCAGGGAATGAGTATGAACTCGTGGGTCCTCCCAGAGCGTGGAGAATCCTACAGCTGAGAGAAACAGTCACTGACCCTCACCTTAGGGTACATTAACCCTGCCAGAGTTCAGTCTCAGGATGAAGGGTTCTCACAACTGGGCTGCAACAGGCAGCTCCCTTCCCTCCCCTTGCTGTGCCCTTGCTGGGTCCTGCTGTTTATTGCAAACACGTGGACAGAGCAAAAATAAAGGGCTGATTACAGAAAAGCTACAGCTACTCCTCTGCCCTCCTCCTGAGCATCAGGGTAATTCTCACTTGCCTCCTGTCTCCAAGAAAATGTGTTTATTCCAAGCAGCTTTAACAAAATGGTCTGGTAGAAAGGAGGTTAGAAGCAGATCTGTGGATCCTGGTTAGCACCCCAGCAAGGGCAGGGCTGTGACAGCACCACCACTATTGCCATTCAGAAATACAACATCTAAATGCTTAATCAGATGTTTTCTAAGCTAAGAAGCCTTCCTAAAACACTGATCCAGCTGCCTTTCTTCGGGTGACTGAAGGCATCTCTTGCCCAGGGCCCCCACCCTCACCCACCGTGTCCGTGCTGCACAGGGGAGCAGCAGCTTCCTCACTCTGGGCTGTGGATTCATTCTGCCAGTGCTGGGTGCTGCACTTCATTAAACACCACTTCTGAACCCAGTCCAGAACTCACTGAGGCTGCCACAGCAAGGCCCTGGTTGAGCACACCAGACATCACAAGTTCTTTGCTCCACACCGACCTGGCTCACCCCGAAGGGCACAGAAGCTCTGAGCTTTAACCTTCAAAGTCAGCATCCCTCAGCTGCAGCAGCTGGGACAACCTTGCTGTTCTCAGGAATACTTCCTACTCCACGAACCACCTTTCACTGAACATAAGCAATACAGAAACAGAAATCTGCTGGAACAATGAGTTACCACCCTCCCAGGTCTGCTCTCTTAGATAGAACTTTGTCTCAGCTAATTTTCCTTGTTCTAAGAGTTTTCATTAGTTCTGAAAAGGCCCATAAGATAATACCCTTTTTTTTAGTATAACCCATGAGATACTTTCTGTAAATTTTACTTTGCTGTTTGCAGTTATATTCATCTTGTTGCTGCTAATCCAGATGGCTAATGATTTTTCTATTGGTCTAGTTGCCTGAACTGGTATGTAAAATGTGTAAATATATTTTTTATTAATATCTATTTTTAATTAATTTTTTTTTTTGGTCTTGAAAAGCCCCTTCTATGAATCTGCTACTCTAATGTGAAGTGCCATGGAAGAGAAATACTGTGAATGTGAACAGTTTCATGCTGAGTCAGTGACAAAACTCCAGCCTCACCTTAGCTAACCAGGAGGTCCATAGGGTGGGAACCCAGATCCTTAAGAGTGGCTGCAGTGTGGAGTGGAGAACAATGCCCTTCACCAGAATGACCTGCTGGCTTTAGAGTACAGAGGGCTGGGACTGGTCAGCTTTGGGAGGTGAGCTGACACTGTCACTAATGATGAAACACCCTCCACAATAAGTCAGAGAGCAAGGGGTGGGATGAAAAGTAGTCCCCTGAAGTGACAACTTGGAGAAGAAGAACTCTTTTGCTGGATAATTAAGTTTAGACTTTCTATCTGGGGAACCCCAAAAGCTCAGAGCCCCACAGCTTTAAATGAACAGCTGCAGATCTTAATGAGAGTGAGAACTAAATGAGTGTCCTACACCTACCACCATATATATGAGCCATTCTCCTATGAAATGGAAGTAGAACAGAAATGGTTATAGAAAAACTCTGGCATAAACCCCAAAGAGATGAGAAGGGCATACTTACATATATTATGGAAAGGACACCATTATAGTTTTTAGTTGAGACATTTAGGACTATTTTCAATTGTGACACAAGCACTTGAAAAGCAGCTGCAGTTGTGAATCCCCCAACTAGTGGATCTGCAAGGTACCTCACAATGAAACCAATCTGAAGGGCTCCAAATATTACCTGGAAAAAATCATGAAGAACAGCTTGCTAAACAACAACAACAAAAAACACTTTTATTGGGTGATTTCTTAGGCTTTGTTCCTTTTTATTTGTTACAGAGTCTTAGGACCATCTTCCCCCACTGCAGCCTAGTGTATCTTAGTGTCATGTCATCCCAGGAAATAAGGAGATGGGAAAGGATGCTCCAGGATAGGCACCATTAGCACCTAGGTCTCTTGGTCTGGAATCAGGGCTATTCTCCTCTTTGTCTGAAACCCCAGCCATACTGCCCAGGATAAGAAGAATAATCCCCCCAGACCTCTGCAGAGTTTAAGATTTGCTTGCCTTTGCTTTTGTCTTTTCCCACAGGAAAATGTCCTACTGCCCTCGTAGGTACTTCCACACCAAAAGCTTTCCCATGAAAATTAAAGCAATATCAATCTTGTGTCTTCAAGGCAGCTATTTTACCTGTAAAATTCCAACCAGAAAGGTGAGGGTGCTGGCAATCAGCACTCTCTGAGCATCTCTGGACTCAGTGTCCACCAGTGTCCCAGTGCCATTAGGCCCTGTAGCATTACTGCCATCTATGAGGAAATGATCATCAGGGGCCATGCTCAACACAACAGATCCCACCATCAAACTGACTACAGGGAATGGTCCTGCAATGACAAAGAGAAACACTTCAGTTTGATATCCATCCAAAAGAAGCATTTATCAGATGAGGTAAAGCAAACTTGAAATCAGAAAATCCGTTTAATATTTTAATTGGGGTACATTAGGAATATTAGGGGGCCAGGAACCACAGGCACCGCAGACGTGACACAGAGATACAATTCTTTCCTTAAATAACCTGAATTCCACACAGAAGTGCAGTTTCATACTTTGTTTAAGCCAGTTCAGGGCTGTACCAAGGCCAAAAGGGGCAACATGTTCCAACCGTATCTTCACCACAACCAGACAATCCAGATCACTGGTGCAGCTGAAAGTGACTTTTTCTTTACTATTTTTATTTTTCCTATGTTTATTTTTCAGCTGATTCATGCCACACAGCTGCATGGTCAGGAATCCCAGCACCACAGTCAGGGCAGGAACATGCACCAAGGGGTAGGACCACATTTTTGGCAGTAGTGTGGTCAATACTGTAGGCTAAAGATGACTGAAACTACACTTGGGCAAGAGAGAGAGAGAGAAAGTGACCACTGTGTCAGCAGCACACAACCTAAATACAATCCCATTTGTTGCAGTTATTTACTAGAATTATACAGAAAAGGAAAAGGTCACAAAATGTCTTAAAGAAGGGTGAGTTAATTACAGATACCTTGGAGGACACTTCATGGAGACAGCATAAAAAGGATCATTTAATAATGGAGAAAGCATAAAAAGGAGCATTTGATCATGGAGAAAGCATAAAAAGGAGCATTTGATCATGGAGAAAGCAGGAAGGCCAACAGAAGCAGAAGTGACAATTCGGACCTGGAGAGCAAATGTGAGCTGATAGTGTAGGAAGTGGCTCACAAAGTGGAGGGAACACACAGAGTACTTGATGCAGCAGGTAAGTTGATGAGAAAGCTTTGGGAGATGAAAACTGACTATTCTTAGTGGGTATGAACAAGGAAAGACTGTGTTTTGTTAGAATGAAGGGGAAGAAACTTCAGAGATCAAGCTGTGAATGTTAAATGTGAGACTGGACAGAAATAAACCCCTATTTTCAAGAAGCAAGCAGGAAGAATGAAGAAGTTTTTACCCATAGCCTTGATCTGAGGCCCCAGAGTGAGGCTGGAGTGGACAGACAGCTCCTGGGTCTCCATGAGAGGCAAGAAGATGACACTGTCCAAGGGATCAAAAAAGGGTGCAGCAGAAAAAGGCTTGTAGAGAAGACTAAAAGAGCTCTGTTTTAGCCATCTTGAGCTTTAGCTGATAGACAAAAGGTCTGTTCTTACTGTCTACTGAGGCCTTGATCTTGACATTTCTTGCACAGAGTGTAGCCGAAGACAGGACTTAAACTTCAGCATAAAAGCAAACAAGAGAGCGGCACGGGCACAGCTGAAGGCAGCTAACGTGCACAGTTGCCTGTACAGGGAGTAAATAAACCTTAAGTCCCCCAAATCCAGAAATGTTCATATTCAGCACAGCCAATTTGGTTCAGAGAGCAGCTCTCTTGTGTAAAATATGAACGTTCACAGTAAGGATTAACATTTGTAACTTGAACACGTGCAGTTACCAACTGAGATGTGCCTTGATGTTCCCAGGAAAAAGTATGTCAGGATGGGAAAAAAGGCAGAATAGAGACCATATCCAACAGGAACAGCAACCAGCAAAGCATATGCCAACCCTGAAATGACAGAGCATCAGAATGTCAGAGCCTAAACCTCTCAACAAACTCCTAACTTGTCTAGAGGAGACTTTCAGAAGGTTTTATTCCTCTTGTCCAGATAGAATTTAGAATTATTTTTTTTTTATCTGTAAATTAGTTACAGGCACAAATGTGAATAGCAATGACCATAAATTTTGTTTATCCCACTAACAGTGGGATGAGTAAATACTGAAAGATGTTCCTGTGACTGTACAGGCAGCACAGGACACAGGCCCAGGTGTGAAGTTCCTCAGTGGAGGAACACTGTAGTGAGAACAAAGGGGCTGAGCCTTGGGAGAAAAGGGGGATCTTCTCAGTGCTCCAGCTACACACAGACATTTCAAGCCCAGACTCTGAATTACTGCACTACAAATGAGCTCCAGTCAGTTTAGCCCTCCTGAAAATCAAACCATTTTAAAAAAAATTTTTTATATTAGCCTATAAACTTAAAAACCAAAAATAAATCACTGAAATGTGAGTTTTGATCCTTATTGTCTTCCTCTGTATTTCCATTCAAGCCATCAAATCCAATAAACAATGAGAAAGAGAAGAGAAGAGAAGAGAAGAGAAGAGAAGAGAAGAGAAGAGAAGAGAAGAGAAGAGAAGAGAAGAGAAG
>WYEA01011823.1:2874-16085 GCA_033558465.1 Alcedo atthis | reverse complement strand
TAAAAAGTCCTCATCTTTGAAGACATTTGTTACTTTCCAGTAGTTTTTTCATTTTAATTCATAGTCATTAAATTCATATTTCACTTAATTTCTTTTTTCATTTACTGCCTCTAGCAGAATTTTTTTTTCCCTTTAGATTTTTTTTTTCTGAAAGGTAATTTTTTTAAATCATTCCACACTTTTATTCCTAACTTTTATTTATAGATGCATGATAAAATTCTGTCTCATAACCAATTTAGTATGTAAATGTTTTCATTGGTGAAATTCCTGTTTCCTGAGAGGAGCTGCTCCATTTTACAGGTTTGGTTTTGACTATTTTTATATATATGCTTAAATTAAACTTATTTTTTCCCTGCTTATCTGCTAATGTTAGGGTTTAATATGGAATTCCTTCATCTTGTACAGCATTTGAGCTGAGAAATTCTTTGTTAATGTTCTGGTATGTGATAGAAAACACATCTGTGCATCCTATATGGAGATTAGCAGCATGACACAACTCCCTGGGGCTACAGCACCGTGTGCTTCAGCTTGCTTCCAGCACACCATCAGCAGGAGCTGGGCAGCCTGGCATTTGCCATCCCAGCAGAACCTGCCTCCTCCTCTAGCTGCTGCAGTGTTGATCCATAAGATTCAGTGGCTGCTGCAAAGCTTCCCTCAATCCAGAACGTGAACACATTCTGAATCTTGTCATCTAGAAAAGAGTGGTAGGAAATTTCAAACACCAGTGCCCTGAGAACTTTCAGAAACATGCTCTGACCTCCAGCCACATACTGATTTTGTGGACCTTCAAAATGTCTTTGAGCCAGGAGAAATGCCAAAAACTCAGCCAGAAGAAATAATAGTTGACCTTTGGATTCATTGCAGAAACTGCCTCAGCCTTCTCTTCACTGCTGTTAAAAACACATTGCCCAGAGCATGGTTTCTCAGTCAATACTGGCCTCCACTGCTGGAAAAGAGGCTGAGAAGTGCATGTGGACGGTTGTCTGCTGCCTGTGACGTGTCCTCTTCACCATCCTCACTGTAACTTACAGCTTGAGTGAGAAACCACAGAATCATGGCATTGTCAGGGTTGGAGGCAACCTTAAAAATCATCCAGTTCCAACCCCTTGCCAAGGGCAGGGACACAGAATTCCAGAGTTATGGCTGAGGCTGGAATAATTGTACTTTGAGAGCATCAAGTCCAGCCTAAGAGCTGACACCAGGACACCCAGCTAGCCCATGGCACTCAGTGCCGCATCCAGTCTTTCCTTAAACACCACTGGAATGGTGACTCCACCACCTCCCTGGGCAGCCCATTCCAGTGTCTAATGACCCTTTCATAAGGAAGTGCTTCCTCATATCCAACCTAAACCTCCCCTGGCTCAGCTTCAGGCCACGGCCTCTTGTTCTGTCACTGTTTGCCTGGGAGAAGAGTCCAGCCCCCAGCTGCCTACAGCCTCTCTTCAGGTAGCTGTAGAGAGTGCTGAGCTCTCCCCTGAGTCTCCTCCAGGCTGAACAGCCCCAGCTCCCCCAGCCTCTCCTCAGCAGACTTTGCCTCCAGTCCCTTCCCCAGCCTCAGTCTCCTCAGGACCCTCCAGCACCTCAACGTCCTTCTGGAAGTGACAGGCCCAAGTTCACTGAGGGCTCCTGTTGAGCTTCACACCCCCCAGCACCCCCAAGGTCTTCCCTCCAGGCTGCTCTCAAGCCATCTTAGTAAGAGCTTGGTAAAACTGAAGCTGAGTGACAGGTTTTGTTCCCAGTGTGGTCAGTATCCCTTTGTTGAAGCTGCTTTGCTTACACAGTTCTTAATGAGGTTACTTTCCTAACTCAGTAACCCTGCTAAATACTTTCTGCACTCTGACTTACATGTTGCTGTCAGTGGCATGAACTACAGTGATTTTCTGCCTTTACAGTACTAAAATCAGCATTCTTGTATGTTTTTTCCATCTCCACCACTTGAAGTGTGATTGTGAGTCTCCCTGTTTGAGTGGCACTGGAGTTACTGTCTTTGTCTCCATTAATTTCAGGGACAGAGTGGGTGGATCCAGAAGACCCAACAGTCATTGCAGAGACAGAGCTCCTAGGGGCTGCAGCTTCAATTGAGGCTGCAGCCAAGAAGTTAGAGCAGCTGAAACCAAGAGCCAAGCCAAAGGTGAGTGTCATCCCCATGGATTCTGGGAAGGGAAAGAAGTGATACCATAGCCTCCGTGTTGGGGTGTTCCCTGGTACTGGCCACAGGAAGGGTCTAGACTAGTTTTAACACCAAAAATCATCTCTTAGTGCCACCAGAAACTGGACTGGGTGCGACTTACCCCTAAAGGAATGGGGTAAAAAGATGATGTTGAGGGAGAGAGTCAAGCACCAACCAGAAGAAAAGGCAAAAGTTAGAAATGCTTGTAAGAGTTACACTGTCTTCACTGTGGATTATTTACTTTTCTGTTTCCAAACACTTTTACTGCTGTGGAAAGTCATTCTCACATGCTGTCCTTTGAAGACCCTTTGTTCTCATCTGAATGTGTGGAATCTAGCAGGAGAAAGCAGCAGCAATAGAGGAGAGATTCAGCAGAATTCAAAAGACCTTCAGGATTTTCTAAGATGAAAACCAGTATTTTATACCCTGCTAAAATGGAGCTGCTTCAGTGTCCAACCAGTTATGGGGTGTGCCCATTTCTATTGAATTTTCCTGAAGGAAAAGAAATGCCAGCTCATCATGACAGCCTGCAGTGTTGCATGCTGCCAGGTCATCCCAAACCTGTCTCTGAATGCATGACATAATAGTTTAATAGCCAGTGATTTTCACATGGTACAGAGGGAATAGAGAAAACTGCTGTTACCTCTCCAGACTTCTGTGCAGCTCACACGACTGCATCACAGGGAATTGCTGCCATTTTTCTCAGTGGGGAATAACAGGCAGGGTTTAGAAGAAATGTTGCCCAGAATCCCATGTCTTTACAATTAAAATCCTGCTTTGGCTCTGTAGCTCACTTCAGGAAAGGCCCACGTGTCTGTTCCCCTGTTTATCCAGCTCTGTAGGTTCCAAACTTTTCTCTAGCTAAAGCTAAAGTCTTTGTAAAAAGCAGGGCCCTGAGAACATTCAGTGTGGGGTGTTTATTTGTGGTGCAGGATTGTATCTTGTCCCTCAGAAACATCAGATGAAGCAGTTCTTGGTAGCTTTGCTCTTTTGAGGACTTCCCTCCCCACGCCTCTGGCTTAGTGATGGGAGCAAATTGGCTGATGAAAAATATGCTCTTCGTCCTGCAGTTTTAACAGGTACATCCATTTGGTTTCTAAAGAAAAATGCTCTTTTCTAAGGAGATTCTGCAGGGCAGAGGACATGGGCTGAGCCTGAGAAGGGTCCCCCATCAACCTCTCCTGTCCAGTCACTGCACTATGGCAGATGTGGGTTGCCTGAGCCATGGAGCATTTCCCTTCCCAGGGGCACTAATTGCCCGCTGAATACAGACCTCTCCTGCTCCTCAGTGAGCATGTTGAGTATCCAGTCTGCCTGGGGTTTCATTTGCTGAAATGGAAATTTATGTCTGACTGCTAGTTGAATTTGGAATTTAAACAGCCTTTACATCCCTTATGGCACAGCCAGTCTAGTCCCATTGACTCATTCGTTCCACTGTCTTAATTTTTTTAATACATTGTAGGACTTTATTTCTTATACATGTTTTCTCTTGATATTTTTGCACTTAATTCCCCTTGATGTCTTAGACTGAGACTGATAGCATGTCTGCATTTGCCACTACTGGGAATCATCCCAGAGACTGACAGTTACCTGGTGCCCATGTTTTACTGTGTGATGCATATTCTGTTGGTTGAAATCCTGGTCATTTGGCTGCTGGTGAACGTGCTCCTAAAATACTTCCTCTGCCAGTCCCCTGCCCCATTGCCAACCTGTCATTATCTCTGTTCACTCTGAGGTTGCATCTTGCAAGCAGTTGAAGGACTGCCCTGAGCAGGTGTTGTTACTCCTCCTTGTAACCCAGACTGGTTGAGTGTTCAGGGTGGGGAATGGTATGGAACACAACGAGGTCTTCATTGTTTATTAAGCAAGTCTGGGGTATTGCTGAGTGTAGACTTTTTCTGCTTTACATTTTTTGAGGGCCAGGTGTCTTGCAACACAGCCACATATTCCTCCTGTTATACAAATAGCACTCCCTCAAAAGCAGTAATTTTTTTAAGAAGAAAAACATTTTGTCTAATAAAAACTTAGGTGCTTCACTAATACTGGAAAAAGAGCAGGTTGAAGGAAAAAGAGGTGTGGTAGTTGAGGTGCAACAGCAGAGAGCATGGCTGTGCCTACCCTCTTCTGGTGCTGTGCTCTTCAACCTTCTGTGCAGGCTGCTGCCTTCAGTAGTGAGTAAGAATTCCCTGCTGTTAGCTTTCATCAGCTTGTCTTTTTGCTTTTTACCCCAAGATGAATCAAATGTGGATGCCTTTTTCTGCAGGACTCTGTGTGATATGTTTGATATATTAGGTTGTTATTTAATCCAACTATATATCAAACATATTCCTACAGTGTCCTGCCCTGTCTCCGGGGGTTTTAACGTAGTGGAAGGCAATATGAAGGAGCACTTTGACTCTCAAGCAGGTTTAGAAGACTTCTTGCAGACTCCTAATCTAATCTCATTTCTAATAGACACAGAAAGGGCTCCTTTAGCAGTAGAGTTGCTCTTGGAGTGACTTGTTGTGCAGGGCCTTGGATGACCTTGAGCAGCAGCTGTGCCAGGACCTGACTTTCACTGCAGTGGTGGTTGTGTTTTCCATGGCTCAGTGCAGTAATTTACCCCTCTTGGGTTTATCTTTATGAACTATGAGAGCTGCTTCCAAATAAAATGCTTTGTCTTTTGTAATTTTTTTCCCCCCTACTGTTTAGCAATGAGATTGGGGGCTTATTTGTTCTTCTATTAACCCTGACTTTATGCCACTCCAATAATGGAGATTCCCTAGAAAACTGGTTAAAATACAGTACAAAACCATCTCAAAAAACAACCTCTCTTGTAGAGCATTCTGCTGTGTTCAGCCTTGGGTTGCTGCATGTGCTTCTTGCCAAGGAAAGCTCTGGGCAGAGAGCAGGCAGGTGAACTGGCTGATCTTTCTGCCCACTGGCCCATTGCAAACATCAGCCTTTGAGTGTCACCCTGCAAGTGCTGAAGGGAAAACTGCAGGGAAGGGCTAGAAAACAAGGATATCTTAGATCCCAGCTCAGCAGTAATTCCAGAGTCTGTCAGGCTGCTTCAAAAATACATTCTCCTCAGAAGGTGTCAACAGTCAGTGGAAAATGTGGGGTTTTTTTTTTCTTTGCAGAAAGAAGCTGTTAGATAAAAACAAAAGTAGGATTTGGGCACATTCCTTTGGGAAGGAATTCTCTGCTTCACACTTAGGTGCAGGGGTTTGGTCCACTCAGCTACCTGAGCTCAGTTCAGACAACTGCTGCTCTTCAGTGGCTTTGTTTCTTTTCCAATGGAACACCATCTGGGCACTTAGCCAGGATAAACCTGTCATTGTGTTGGAAATTATAATGTAAAAACTCTTATTATCAGAGAGCCTTGGACAAAAGTAAAAGTGCAGTAACAGCCTGTTAAAAGGAAAAGGGCAGGTAGAGTCTGTGACATCCAGGGGTATTTCTGTTGACATTTCAGTTTAAGTCTTTAGTCAACATCAACACTGCATGCATTTATTTTCATAATGAGGAGGAATCTGACAGTGGCTGTACTGGATTCTATTTAGTCCCTTTGGTTTCAGATGTCATGATCCAAGGAAGAGTTTTATTAATAATATGAGCATAAATTCAGGCCCAAGGTCATTACCAGTTGTAACATCATGACAATTCTTGGATATTTACTGCAAGCATGGCCAGAAATCCAAGCCTTGCCCACTTTACAAAGCAATTTATGTTCTTGCTGCAAGACCTGTGATTCAGTTGGTGGGATTAAGGAAAGACAAAGGATTTTCCTTGAGGTAGGAAATGTCTTCTCCTAAAGGATAAGAAAAACTTTCAAGTTCCAAACAATCTACACATCAGTTCTTCTTTTCAGATCATTCTTTTTTTTCTGGTGTCTGTGGATGCTACACTTTCATCTCCTGGATTTTGTTGCAGTTATGTGAATTGCTGTAGGACTGAGCCTTTTTGAATTATTTGTATTACTCATCATTACCTTTTATTACCTTAGAATTGACTATTTTATCAGATTGCAGTAACAGGAGAGCTAAACCTAACTTAAATTTAGATGGATGTGCCTAGACTTGCAGACAAAGTGCCCAGTTACCTAACCCAAGGCCCTGTTGGTTAGCATTCCTCAAGCAGTTAATTTGACACAAGAATGGTGCAGTTGTGCTAAGCTGCAAGAAACCTGTGTTTCAAAATCCTCCTCTCTCACAGAGTGTCTGTTCTGATGGTGTTTCCACTACCCCTACTGGTCACAGCTCATGAGATTCTGCTAGACATGTGGTTGGATCACAAATGACATGAATTAGATTTCTTTTGCATGAGAAGCAGTGAGAACAGGTGGCCCTCTGTGGACACAGCAAGAGCCATTTCCCTGTCTCTTTTGGTAACAGAAGCCAGTAAATGTGCTTACATGGATACATGCTCTCAGTATTTGTTTAAGCAATTAGAAAGTCAAGGAAGTTGTTTTATGGAACATCTTTTCATTTTCACAATCACAGAATGTTAAGGGTTGGAAGGGACCTAGAAGATCATCCAGTCCAAACCCCCCTCATCCAGGTCATTGATGAATATATTGAATAATATTGGACCGAGCACTGACCCCTGGGGGACTCCACTAGTCCCAGGCCTCCAGCCAGACTCTGCTCCACTGACCACAGCTCTCTGGGCTCTGTCCTTCAGCCAATTCCCAACCCACCTCACTGCACCATCACCCAATCCACACTCCTTAAGCCTGGCTGTGAGGATCCCATGGGAGACAGTATCCAAAGCCTTGCTGAAGTCAAGGAACACCACAGCCACTGCCCTCCTTCATCCATCCATCTACTGATATCTTCATAAAAGGCTATCAGATTAGTCCAGCATGACTTCCCCTTACGGAATCCATGGTGACTCCTTGTGAGAAGCCTCCTTTCCTTTAGATGCTTAGAGATGTTGACAAGGCCAAGCTGTTCCATCAGCTTTCCAGGGCTGGAGGTGAGGCTGAGGGGCCTGTAGTTACCCAGGTCCTCCTTTTTGCCCTTTTGAAGACTGGGCCAACATTGGCCTTTCTCCAGCCCTCAGGCACCTCTCCTGTTCTCCAGGACCTTTCAAAAGGTTTTACATTTTACACAGCAAGAAACCTCATTAGGAACAGCTGTTTGCAGAGGTTGTTGAAATGTTTGGATGACTGAAGTGTTCCAAAGAGGCCTTTGGAAGTTCCTATCTCCAGAATGTCTAGTGGGCTGCTCACAGTGCTGCCTTCTTTGAAATGCCAGCTCTTGCTGGTGCACTTGCTTGTTACCTGTCATCCCTTAGTACAGGTGAAGGAGGCAACTGAGGCTGATCACTGCTCTTTGGACACTCCAGGTCCTAATGTTTAGAAAATGCTCTACCTAGTTAATCCTGAAGCCAGTGCTAGAGCACTGCAGAGACAATCTTGATATGGAAAAGCAAGAATCCCTTTTCAGCCCAACACTTCTCTGTATGTAGTTTTGCATAGCCCTGGTGGAGTTTTGTAAGAGGAAGCTGAAGGCAACTCTTGAGTATCTTATCTGATGCTCAGTTAGATCTGTGAGCAGCCATGTGGGCAGCTCTGTATTTCAGTTCACTGATGCTGGCTGCCAGCTTTAGTCAACATGAAACTCCTTTGCAGACAATGATGCTGTGGGCCCCAGTGAATTTACTGATGTATTCCTAAGCTGCCTTATGTCACCTTGTGCATGTCCTCAATCTTGAAAACACATCTGCTTTCAGGTGAATAATGTGTGACATTGTTCTTTCTTGGTTATAGCAAGCAGATGAGACTCTGGATTTTGAAGAACAGATCCTGGAAGCAGCTAAATCCATTGCAGCTGCTACCAGTGCCCTTGTGAAATCAGCTTCAGCAGCCCAGAGAGAACTGGTGGCACAAGGAAAGGTGGGTAAACGTGACAAGTAGCAACACTGGGGGGGGGGGAAGCATCAAAATGGAACCCAGTCTCTTAACTGTTCTCACTTAAAACAGTAGGAAGGGGGTTTGGGAATGACTAATGAAAAATCTTTTCATTGTTCTTCATAATACATGACCCAGGCCTAGTTCTGTTAAAAAAAAAAAAAAACAAACCCACAGTCATATTTATTTAAAACTCACAAGTGTCATCGAGTGTTTGTCTCTTCATGTGTTTCATCTCTGGGCAGTTTTCATGTTTGTGGATTTCTTTTTTCATGTCATGAAGATACATGATTCTAGCTCCTAATGTATATCCAGGGGCCAGCTTGGGGATCCCAAGCTAGATGTCACAGTGCAGTACCACTCAGCAGAGGGCTGCACTCACTGTGCCCCCAGTGACTTGTGCTGTCTGGTTCAGAGGGGACACAGGCAGGGCAATGATGTTTAAATGGATGTGCTTGTAGTTGTTGGAAGCCATGGAGAACATGCTTGGAATGATTGATTTTTTTCATACCCATCACTGGGTTTTTTTCTCAGTTAATACTCTCTGAAGCTTAAAATCTGAACATCAAACAAATGTGTTGCCTGTGAGAACAGCCTGTTGGAGGATGGCTGTTGTTGAGTGTCTTTCTAATTTAATCTCATTTTTTAATTCCATGAGCAGACTGTGTCATGGATCCTGTCACAAGTGCTGTGCTGTCTACTTCAGCTAGGATTCCGGAGGAGCTTGGGAGTTTAGTTCCAGAGGGAGCATAGAACACTTGCTTCAGAGCAGTAGTGATATAATTGTTTGAAAAGACCCATCATAAACTGTAGCTATGAAACATGTCAATAATGCATAAACCAAGATATTTTTAATACCTCTTTGGCTTTGGAGACAGTCAAAGAAAAGAGAATTCTGACTTGCCTGCTTTTTTTTTTGCCAGCTTGCTTTACATTCCTCAGCACCAGCACTGTGAAATGATCCAGAATGGTACTGGCCCTGAATCTGTCAGGTAGTTTTGGGTCTCTTTGCTCCCACAGATATATCTCTCTTTGTGCCTTTCAGACTGAGGCTAACAGCATTGCCTTCTGTTATCCAAGTGCCAGTGGCTGCTAAAACCACTTCAGTCTGGCTGAGGAGGCTGTAGCTTGCTGTTCTAGTGGAAGCACACCTGCCCAATACAGTGAAACTGCTTTGCCTCTTGGAATTGTGAGAATTAATTTGATGTTAAGGTGACCATTTCCATTTCTGCAGTCCCGGTGAAGTGTGGGAAGCTGCACCTGCTCTGTCTGCTTCCATTCACTCACTCAAATGTGTGCACACACACTAACTGTGGCCCACATAAAATGCATTTTCTGGGGATGATTAGACAAGAAAATCTCAAAATTTAAAGAATTCTAAAGAATTCAGGGACCTAGTGTGTTCTGTTTCTGGACTGTGTTTACATTTCACATCATCCAGCTTCTCTCCCAGTCACTCCCAGAGCCAGGCAGTGGGGGGAGTGGCAACAAGCTGCAGAATTCTGTTTGTTTGCTTTCATCTGACATAGGAAGACAACTGTCCCCTGGTTGTCGTCAGTGCTGCTGCTGCCACCAGCTCTTCAGTGGCTGAGCCAGACAGAAAAACAGGCTGCTTTCCTCAGATGCCATTAGCAGCTCCAGGGGCAGCTCTGGGGCCTCCCATGGAGCTTTCTGTTCTGTACCTTCCCAGGGTGCTGGAATCTGGAGTGATTCAGGAGCAGGGTCAGTCCAGCTGTGCTGTGCAGACAGAAAGAAGCTGTTCTAAAGGCCAGGAGGTGGAACTCCTGCTTCAGCTATTGCCCAGGCCAAAGGGTCAGCTGCAGTGATCATCCCTTTAGGACTTCCATGCACATTCCAAGAATGGAGCAGTCCAAGCAGTGTAGCCAGCTGGGCACTACAGGAGCAGGCAGGTGCATGCTGGAAGCATCCTTCAGCTGACAACTACCTTCCAGTTGGATTTTCTGCTCCTCTGTGTGCTGGCCAGGTGTTGCTTTTGTTCCTAGGTTACTTTCTGCCTAAACCCAAAACAAAGCAGTTGTGTTTTCTGTTTCATTTTAAGCCAGCTCTAAACTGTTGGTTGGGTTTTTTTCCAGGTTGGAGCAATCCCTGCAAATGCAGCTGATGATGGACAGTGGTCTCAAGGACTTATTTCTGCTGTGAGTAACTACTCTTAGGGAAAAGCAGCACCCCCTCTGAAGAAAGAATACCCTGTGAGAATACCCAGTGGCTTTTTTCCCTGTCTCCTAGGCCAGAATGGTGGCAGCTGCAACCAGCAACCTCTGTGAAGCAGCCAATGCCTCAGTCCAAGGCCATGCTAGTGAGGAGAAGCTCATCTCATCTGCCAAACAAGTGGCAGCTTCCACAGCACAGCTGCTTGTGGCTTGCAAAGTGAAGGCTGATCATGACTCTGAAGCCATGAGGAGGCTACAGGTACCCGTGGTCTTAATTCCTGAACACAGTTTTGCCCTGTGTGAACAAACCCCAGTTTTAGGAGTGTTCTCTGGAAGATTCAGAGTTCTGTTCAGTGTTTCTTCCTTGTGGGATTCTGGGGCACTTCCATGCATCAGGGGTGAAGTGACTGTGGGTTTGCCATCACTCCCCAGTAGCCACAGCTCACTTGCCTGCTTGTTTTGCTCTCAGTGGATGCCAGGCTGCACAAACTGCCTGTGACAAGCCAAGGTTTAGGGGCAGCAATGATAGATCCATGGGCTACACAGGCAGAGACTGTTGGCTGCTTGCATTTTGATACCTCCTGAGTGTGGCTGGTTTCTCTGCAACTCTTCTGCATTCAGTTAGGCTCCCAAGCTTGCAAGCAGGAAAGCACATTTGGTTGCACATAAGGATCCTCCTGACCTCTGCAAGATCATTCTGATGTTCACAAAGTGCTAAGTGCTGGTCAGTTTGCCTTTGCTTCTAGGAGCCAACACAGCAAGTGTAGATAGAGCACTTCTAGAATGGACAGTCACTCAGACAAAGCCAGGAACAGAAGCTCATGCAACACCTCAGCTACAGTCTGATGGCACTTTTTTACATGAAATTAATTCCCTTTCACATCACCGACTCATTTTGTTTGGAACTTCTCTAAACTCTCCCTGAATTAACAGTGTTATGACAGGTAGAAATCTACTGTCTCCACAAGTTTTGTTGAATGGTGTTTATCTTAAAAATACAGCTTTACAGCTTCATCTGCTCAAGTGTGATGGTGAAACTTCCATTTCTCTTGTGTGCACAGATAGCACTGATGGGCACTCAGTGTAACAGTTCATGTGTGGGTAGGTAGAGCCAGGCCTACAGAAATCCCTATGACTGAGTGTCTGTCTGAGCAAAAGGAATTGGTGGCCTCAGTTTGGTTTTGGTTGTTTTTTTTTTAAAAGTACAAAAATTAGTTGCATTTATTTTTTCCTCCTAAATATTTCTGAGTGAAAAATCTGCTTGTTACTGTAGCAGACAGTGGCAGGCTGCTGTTATCTCTAGGATGAGATGGTTTGGGTGCTGCACAGTGGATTCATACAGAGGGACTTTGTCAAGGGTCTGTGGGGGAGAGGTCAGTAATGGGGAGGCAGTTCTGGCTGTAATGCAGTCTGCACTTTCCAACTGCCACAGTGGGTCTGGAGGGACTTGAAGTGCAGAAGAAACAATAGAAACAGGAACAAAATCAAATCCTAGAGACTGTGTTTTCTCAGCTGTCAGGAAATGTAGGGTACTCAGTCACTGTAGGCAAATCTCATTAGAGACATCAAATGTGGAAAGGAAATGAGCTCAGGCAGGGATGGAAATGGAACTTTGCTGCTTTACCATCCTAGTCCCAGAATTCATACTGAAAGGAAAAGCAGTTTGCATTTGAGAACAATGTCCTTTATCCCAGTATAACCCAGGAGCTGTCTGCTGGGGGGTTTGCCTCAACTCCTGAGGCTTCTCAGCTGGCTTTGCCCCAGCATTCACCTGATCTAATCAATAGGTTCGATTTGGGAGTCTGAATGTATTCATTTTCTCTTTCCTCCTGAACAAACAGCTGCAAACTTTGGAAGAAAACATTTGAGCTGCATTTCCCACAAAGGCTGTCTTGGAAAGAACTCTCATTGAGCCTGTTCCAAAATTTAATGAAGCAAGTAGAAGTGGTTTTGCTCTCTTTGGATGATCTCCAGATGGAGCAGAGTAAATTTGAAATCATTTGTCCCTAGGTGATTGCAGGTAGAGTCACCTGCAATGGAGATGAAGCTGGAAATATGGAATAGGAGAGATGCAATGAAGAGCAGGGCAAGCAAGTGTGGTACTGCTATCTTCTTACATTCCAAGCATTTTCAACTCAGCAATTTCCCAAGCCAGAGGTAGATTCTCTAGATTTAGTAGCCCTCAGTGGTTTTCTCCTCTTAATTGATCCAGCCCCCCTTGACCCCATGTAAACTTATAGAGTCTAATGAACACTTCCTGGGCAGTAGATGATCTACTGCTGCTCTATTCCATCTGTCCCAACCTGCTTCTGCTCACAGGATGGAGAGCTGAGTGACATGCCAATCTACTCCTGTAGGACACACTTTATTTACAGCACAGGCACCCACCCAGTGCAGGGATTTTGTTCCCATCCTTCTCCTGGGAATAACAAATCCAAACACGTTTTTCCTGCCGTATCAAGCCAAGATGGTTTCTTTTTGATGCTTGTGCATTTTTGTTCTGACTTTCTTCTGCCTTTTCCCCAGGCTGCAGGGAATGCTGTCAAACGAGCATCAGACAACCTGGTGAGGGCAGCCCAGAAAGCAGCCTTTGGGAAGGCAGAGGATGACGACGTCGTGGTCAAAACCAAGTTTGTGGGTGGCATTGCTCAGGTCAGTGCAAGGCCAGGGAGAAAAGCTCTCCCAGACATGCAGCACATTGCTCAGCTGCCCATCTGCTGCTTGCAGACTAGACTGACCTACAGTCAAGGGCACATTCCTTAATGCTGTGAGGTAGTCACTGGCATCACAGCAAAGCTACCATCACATCAGTGGCCATTGTCCAGTATGTTTAAGTTTTTGGTCTGATGAAGTTAATGGTTCTCTTCAAACTTCTGCACTTGAAATATTCCCAAATCAGAGGCTGAGAGAGCTGGGGCTCTTTAGCCTGGAGGAGAGGAGACTGAGGGGGGAGCTCAGCAGTGTCTGTCAATAT
>WYEA01011821.1:0-17082 GCA_033558465.1 Alcedo atthis | reverse complement strand
GTCCCCACCACCACCACCTCGAGCGGAGGATGGAGATGAGGTGCTGCTGAGGATCCCAGCTTTTGCTCGGGAACTCTACCTGCTGCTGAAGAGGGACAGCCGCTTCCTAGCTCCTGGCTTTGCTGTGGAGGAGAGGCTCAGGGGTGAGGGCAAAAGCCCATCCAGTGCTGCACATTCACAACCTGAGAGAGCTTGTTACTACAGTGGGGCTGTCCTGCGCTACCCAGGCTCCTTTGCCTCCTTCAGTACCTGTGGTGGATTGGTAAGATGATCTTGCATGCAGGAATAGCACCAAGGTCTCAATCCAAATGTCAGCTCCTGCTTTGCACTCCCATCACTTTCCTGAGGTCTTCTTTCTTTTGTACTCTCCTACCTGTGTACTTGTCTTTATTTTTCACCATTTTGTCATTCATGCCTTCAAGTGTTATTCCATACATTCAAGTCTTATGGGATAACACCATTCAAGTGTTATCCCACTTGTATGGTTTCTAAAATCCTGTCTCTGCCTTTATTCTGTGAAATGTTGGTGTTCTCTGTACTGTTTCCAATGCATTTCTGTCTTTCAGTCCTAAAACCTTTCATTTTTAGGTCTCCTTTTTATTTGTTTTGGCATTTTTTTTTTAACCTTTCTCATCTTCATCCATAATTTTGTCTTGGTCTTCAGCATGTGACAGTAAAGTGTTACCTCCATGCTCACTCTTCTTCCTTTTCCCTGTATAATCATCGCTCTTCCAGTCCATCTGTAATCCATTATTATTAATTCCCATCCTATATTCTAAAGTTACCTTTCTCATTTTTGTTATCATCCTTATCTTCTGAACCTCAATTTTCAGACTGTTCTGTCTTTCCTACTTCTACCAATATTTTACATCTGCTTTCTTACTTTCCTTATTCCTTTTCTTTCATTCCTCTCATCCCTTTGTCCTTTTTTCTCTGCCTCACAACTTCCCAGATGTGTTACCTGTAGTTTCATGTGATTTGGACTCTGCACCCTTCTTTCAATTCTGCCACAGAACTATGCAACAAGTATGTTCTCATCACAAATGTTAATATAGTCAGACGTTTCCAATGTTTATTGCTTCTGTGGCATACCTTTCTTATTCAAAACAAATTTCACCTCTTATAATTTCTGTTGGATCAGTTGTGATTTTACTAGATAAAGACCAGGCCTGGACAAGCTGAAAGGGGCAGCGGTAAACCAGTGAGCTGCAGTCCCAAGATACTCAGGGGTGGATGGAACGAGTAGAAAGCAGCTGGGATGATGTAAATTGCTGGCAGGATTTTAAACCAAAGAAAATATTAATACCATTATTCTCATTTTGGGCACTTATGTAGCATCATAGATGCACACACCTTTATGCAATACTTTACAGAGTATAGAATACAAACAGTAATGTTGCTAGTGAGAGTTAACATCACCATGACTCTTGCTTTTTTTGAGTGGCTACATGGGTGAATATCACATGATATATAAACATGACCATAATCACATGATAGATGTATTTCTTTCTGAATTTCAACATATAGCTTGTTCCAGTGATGACTCACAAAGATGTTCCTGCCTTGTTTTTTCTTGCATATGAAGTGAAATCAGGTAAAATGTGGAATTTTTGTCTGCTTATTCATTTGCCTGTTTTGACTTACTCAAAAGTCAAAACCCAGTCTGAAAGTGGTGGAGAAGAAGCATATGTAGATTGACACCAAATAAAATATTTGCCTGAACTCCTGCAAAGTGAAATTGCCTAGTTCTTGACATTTTGTTAGATTTTGTAAAGCATGGTAGCAGAAATAATATTGAAAGTCAACTGAAGATGGTTTGAAAGTGAACAGGTAAAAGATATTTATGTTCTGGAAAGGCATTTTCATTTCTGCACTCTTTCACAGAATTTTACTTCCTTCTATGTTACACATGGGTAAAATTAGGTTAGAGGAAGTCTTTGCAAAGAAATAGGTAGAGACAATTATCACAAGAGTCTACACAACAGTGATGCATATCATTGCATATCTGTAATTCATTAGCCTTGATTTAGAAATTAAAATTTACTATTTAAATAGGCCCCAGTTCCCTTTGAGCCCCATTAATTTTGATTTAGTCAGATTTTTTCTAGGAGTACCTGCCACCTATAGTATACAAGTGCCCAGTATATCTTCCTCCTTCAGAAGTTTGCAGCTGATGGTATTGACATGATTCTCAACTGCATAGTCTTGTTTGCACTGAAATGGTTAAGCAGCTGTTCTTCTTGAGAGTGTTACTGTGTCGTAGTTGAAAAAATGGCACAGTCCTACTATGTCAAAGATGTCATAACAAATCTTGACATTCTTAATTCAGTCATTGCTTGGGCTCTGTTACATACGTAAGTTGCTCTGTTTCCAAGAGTCTTGAAAAAACATCATACCTTGCATATTCCACCCTCTTTCCTCTAAGCCTTACCCTGCAAACAGAGCCAAGCAATATTTCAAACTACATTTTTTCTTCTAAGATGTAAAAATCCATCAAAATTTGAACCTACACATATTTTATTGTAGTTACCTCAATAGCAATTTAATTTTCATTTTAAATATAAAGAAATTTCAAATAAAATATGGTATGAATATCTTAGATATTTTCAAATCTTTGTAGACTTTGGGTTAGGATTACTGGTGTTCATGCACTTTGGAAAGCCAAAGAAGTGGTATGTAAGTCCCTTAATATGCAGTTTATATCCCACTCCACAACTTCTCTTTTTAGTGTGAAATACAGCATCTCTTTCTAACAGCAAAACTTACACCATTCTGCTCTTTTGGTAGTAGCCTTTTAGTGAATTCCTTTATTCACCAAGGTAATAACTGCAGTCTGACTGACAACAGTGGTTTTACCATACAGGAGGAAGGATGAAGAAGTGCAAACAGCAATAAAAAAGTTTTGTCTGTCATGTGCAGGGAATGGTTGTACGAGGCAGTACTGATGTGGCTGATGCTGTAGGGCTAGTTTTGTGAAAAGACACTGTATCTTCAATACAATGAGAAAAAGGCCTTGCATGAAACTGTGGGCCATCCAAGGTAGGAAATTGCTGTGGGTTCCAACTTCTCAAGGCATGGAGAGACCTGATATGCCAGTGACATTCATGAAATTGGAAGTTAAGACTTCTATGCCAAAGAAAGGAAAATAAGACTTCTGTGTCGAAGTGCCTTCTATAGACACAAAGAAGAATATTGCTGCATATATTAGGCACCTTATCCCTTTGTAGTGGATTTTAGATGCTTTCTGACTAGTTCAGTGGTTGTAGTTGAGCAAAGAATGTAATGTACAGCTAAACATTAAAGCTTAGATATTTCTTATTTCACAGTTACTGAGAGCTTCAATAGTGTGTTTTTTTCTTGAGCTGTTTGTCAAAAGCCAGTATGAGTTGTGATAATTATGGGGTTCATATACTATGTTAATCATGTAAATAATACAAGTGAAAAATGAGCGCTGTGCATCCAAATTCTGACTGCCAGCATTGGCTTCATTTGGCAATCTATCTTGACAAATGAGGGAAACATAACTAAATATGTACTCCAGTTTAAGACTGAAGATATACATAGACAGTCAAGTAATGCCAGTGCTGTCACCTTGGTATAATTTCAGACCTCAACGTGATCAATGATGAGAGTCCTATCTACCTCCTTGGTAAAACACTTGTGGATTCTTACGTCCTTTTGTAGCCCAGTGGGGTTTGCTCTGAGAACTTTTTGGGACTCTTCATTGGTGCTGCAGCAAGATTAATAAAGAGAGGTTTCCAAGTATTCTCCATCTGTATGATGACTGTCTACTTGTCATTCATCATTAGCCAAATACCAGGAAATAAGCAGTTCTGCTGATGCCAGTGAGACTGCTCTTCTGAGGGTGATGAATTACAGAGCTGGACCATTAATTATTTAAATGGTTGTTCCTATGGCTTGCTTGTGTTTTTCCATAATATTTGAAATAGGAGAAAAAGCATGTCAAATGTTGTTGAACAGTTTTATTTGTAACTAGAAACATACATAACTTACAACTGGTAGATCTTTTAGAGCATGCTGTAGGAGAAACTTACTGTGGACTTAGAATTAAGAAATCTGGCTATTGGTTCTTTATCAACAATCTGCTCTGTTGCCAGTGTGGAAATTGAAGTAGCCTCACTGATTTTCTCTGAAGAGAGCTGTAAACATGGCAAATGTGTCCTTTATCCCCCTACTCCTTTCATTTCAGAAAGAGTCATCTAATGCCATTTTTTCTAATGCCATTTTAGGTAGTACTCCATGGCTATGTTGTGACAGGCAGGGGTTTTCCCAGAGTTTCTTTTTTTTCTTTTTAACTGAAGCAGTCAGACATAAATAGGTAGATAAAGGATTTGAAGGTCATAAACCTAAAGCAATGGGATACATTTAAACTGTTAGGAAATGCAAACAGGAGCACAAAGTATACACTTAGTATACACAAAGGATGGACAGGAGAATGCAGCTATGCTGTATGGAGCAGTACTTAGAAGGCTGTCCATCAGAACTTCTGTGGAGAGCTGCCTAAACAGACCTTTGCCACCTAGGTTAATTAACTAGAGGGAAGCTTTGAAATTTGTCTGTGTGGTTATACATTTTAATGGGATCTTAGAATGTGAAACATTCAATAGTTTATGCATAGATCTCTAAATCTCCGAAGAGCCAGTGTCAAATATTATGTGCAATGAAAATTAATGTTACTTTTCACAGTGACTTGAGTGGGAGCAAGTCTTAACTCCTCTCCAGTCAAGGGAAGAACTCTCTCTAAAGAAATGTATGGTGCTTTTATTATGGCCTTGTTGCCATTAACAAGCAGGCATTTAAAAATCTGATCAATAGTTTAAAAATCTGATCAATCTGATCTACAGGCAGGTAGTCACAGATTTACTTCAGCTGTTACACACACATATAAAAAGTACTATCCAAAGCAATGCTGCCAGACTCAGCAAAAGAATTAGTATAAGTAGTTATGTATCATGCAGAAATATACCAAATGTCATTACACAACAACATTTTAACAAATACATGTGATGCTTTCTTTTTTTTAGCCAAAAAAAAAATCCAACCAAGAAACCTGAAATAAATTAGTGTTTGAAAATAACAGATAAAGTGCCTTCTCTGGTTAGTGGAATTCTCATATGGTACTTTAGTAAGATTTGCAAAAAAACCTGATGCATGTTTACATAAATGTATGATTTTCTTGTTTCTGGCACAAGCTGTATTTTGAAGATCAGTACCAATAACTAATGGTAAGGGAATGACAGGTGATGGATTAAAAATATTTTTTACTTTTTTAGGATAGTCTAAATTTAAATGTTCCTTAACATTTGGAAACAGAGCTCCTGAAAATTTTTAATTTGTACCAATTTGCCTAGGATATTCTTTACAGGTTGTCTCAGAACAAGCAGAATGAAGTTGTTAAATAAGACTAGTAAAATAAAATGATTTCTATATTCCTTAGATTCTGCACAATGTCACTTTTCAGGATAGGATTCAGCCTGAGAAAAGACTGAATCCTTGTTTGATATCATTCCTCCTAAAGAAGAATTTTGACCATTGTGTTTCAACACTTTTATACGGGAAAACTCCCAGTGAATATAATTTTTAGTAGCACTTCCTAGTTATTCCTGCAATGAGAGTAGAGTCTGACATGGCAAGTATACTTGAATTTTTTGACAGCTTATACAGTTTTGGAGAACTGTAGTAAACTTAGATCATTTCATTGTACAGCTTCTTGAAGTGCCACTGCAATATTTAACCTCCTGCAACTCCTTTCCAGGCATAAGGTCAGACTGATTTGGAATGCGGAAATGGTTTGCTTTGAGTTTGAGTAGTGAACCTGACATTTGCTGTACAGTGTACATTCAAGGTAAATTCTTGCTTTTGTAAGCATCCCTGTTTTTATGAGGCTAGTGGAGCAGGTGTTCAGGAGTAACTCCTGGGCTTAATAAATTTCCCTGAGAAGCTGTGCTTCCACAGGATGTGAACTCCTGTTGTGAGGTTCTGAGGCCTTGTAATAATAGCCTTCTTGCTTTGATCAAGCTGGAGAACAACTACCCCATTACAGATCCTGGAATACACGGTACCAACATACAAGTCTGAAATGGGTTAAATACTGAGCCTCTTATTAAGGAAAAACACTAGCCTTGTCTCCTCAAGTCAGTGATGTTTCAGTTGCACATCAGTATTTAGTAACTTTCAAACCAGATGCTTTCCCAAACGAAACTGGAGACAGTTACAGCTTCTTTTGTGCTGAGTGTAAGCATTAGAAGACAGAGATCACCAACAGTTTTTCATGAAAAGGGAAAGAAAAAAGATTGTTAGAAATATTCATGGCCCATTTGATATATACAGGCTAAAATTTGACATTGCAGTTGGAGGATTATAAAATTAAATAGGATTATCCTGCAGGGCTGCCAGGATGAAATGGAGTCCACAGTCCCAGTTTCTTGGCATCCTTAAATGAAGGAGGTGACAAAGACAAGCAGTAAAAGATGTGTTTAGATCCTCTCTTTTAAAAAACAGGGCTAGCTCAAGACAGACATATGTGGGATGTCTGTTCCAAACCACACAGCTGTTTTTTTTGGAGGCTTTTTCGTTTACCTATTTTGAATGCTAACTATATCTTGTCACACAGTGTGCCTGGACTTGCACCATGAGTTTATTAAAGACATGAAACTTCGCTATGAGGGAAAGCAATAAAAACATGAAGGAGGGTACTCTGTTGAGTATCTCTTACTGAGAAGTCATATGTTCACCATGTTTTCCTTTTGTTGTCTTTAACTTACGATTTTTGGTGTTTTAAATATCTTTAAATGGGAAATACAAAATTTGTCATCAGCAGAAACAGATTGGCAAGGTAGGGCAAGAATGGAAATGTCAGTCCTGAACAGAAAACAGCTTTGTATGTTTAATTGCAGAAAAAAAACCAGAAGCACCCTGAGAAAATGGTGTTGGACTAAAATTTGGACTTCCCACCTCTGCTTAATGTAGATGAACTAGGAAATTGTGGTTGTGCTTCTGGGGCAATACTCATACTTTCAATGTATATGTTGAATCTGAGCTGGCTTGCTCCTTCTGGATTTACACAGCAGTGGAACATGGCGGGGGGGAGGTCAGCTTCACACAGCACAAAAGAAATTGTTTACATGAGGTTACTTTAGCATGCATAGACACAGATATATTTTTGTCCAGAATGGGTTTATCTGCTATTTTTGTTAATTTGTTAAAATCCCTTCATTATATTCTCACCTTGAACATCAAATGAAGCACAACCAAAAACACAGTAGAGACCCAAAGAAAATTACGATTAAAAGTGACTATCATAATCTGGAATAACCATCACGTATGTACAAGCAAAGCAGAAAAGCACTCTTAACAAATATTGTTTTATCCTATCCGAACAGATGGTTAATTATAAACAGAACTACTCATTACTGTTTTTTGGGGGGGGGGGGGTGTGTGTTTATTTGTTGTTCCGTTTTTGTTTTTCATAAAGGAGTACTGGTGATGCCATTCCCTTAAATATTTGATTATACTCATAAACCAGTGAAAGTCTATGTAGACATAAAAGTTCAATTTCCTTCTTGAGCTCTTGATGCTGCTGTCTGTTGTTGCTATTCAACTTTGCCTTTCTGGATAAAACTGTTTGTTTGATTATTTTTTTTTTTTGTCTGAGAATACTAATTTTTTAACTGATTAGAAAAAGAAGTCTATTAAACATAGGAACAGTAGTCTTACATAAAACTGGAAGGCTTAGAAAATCAGTTTTGATTTAGGCTAACTTGACATTTGAACTATAATGATCTCTGTTTCCCTTAGTATTCAATGTTGTGGCATGGTATGTGAAATGTTTGGTCAAGTTGTCTCAGACCATGTGGGAATGATTCCTTTCTCCTTCGAAGTGTTATCCTATAATCATGCAATCACTCTTTCCTAGGACAGGTTTGATTTGTGATTACAATCTTGCTTATAATAATCTGCTGTTCTCCTACAATGCTTATTTTCAGTACAAATACTTCCTTTGCAATATATTTCCAAGTCATAATTAGAAATGAGAAATATGCCATCTCCAGGGGCTTTATTTTAAAAAATTGATATTGCTGTGAATAATTTGAGATCCCTATGTAATGTAATAAACAAGCATAAAGTTATCAAGGTTGTTTTGCAAAATACAGAAGTGAGAGGACAAATTAGAAAAATTGTGTTAAGTCCACTAATGAGTAAAGTTTTTGCATTAATTCAGTTACTGAAGTAAGTTTTTGATCCCCTAATTTGAAGGTAGCACAGAGCACTGAATCTTTCACAGCTGCAGCTGTTAAGGTTAGTGAAAATAGCATTTTCTCCTAAGTCTTGTATGCCTGACTTTTATTATTAAATGATAGGAGTTGATTGTTTCTTCTAGAACAAATGAACAAGGATTTTTAAAATAAACAAATACTCTCTGTGTTGCAACCCTTGGAATTATTATTTTTTTTTAAAGTCACTGTGCTATGTCTTTGTTTTTAAAAAGATTTCTTGGACCTTCAAGAATGGAGATTCTTTTTGGTAGTTAATGACAGATTGTGACAGGGAAAAAATAGGAACATCCATATTTCCAAGATGCAGTACCATAGAAACAGGGTAGCTGGGAAATAGGCAGGAAACAGTAGAGAATATAATGGTGTAAGAGTCATTGTGGGCTTGATGGTGGGTGAGGATATTCAGTGAGGAGTTTGAAAAATGATAGTAATGTAGAACATGCAAACGTGCACATCTCTCTTTGCTGTGTGATAAACAGAGCTACCAGGGTAGAAAGTGATGAGTCAAAGCCATTTGAATTTGTGATAGAATGAGATGTTTGAAGATGTTCTTCTGTAGAAAATGTGCCTTTTCTTGGTTTACTTGGGTCTCTGTCTGATGACTTTAGGGACATAGTGTGAGGATTGGTTGCTTGCTTCTTGTTTAGCAGAAACAGCAATGTAATGGAATGAGTGTGAAATAGGCTGAGCACATGCATTGGTGTGTTATATTGCATATCCAGACAGTAGCTTGGTGAAAATTTTATAAACCAATAGCCCAAAATACCTATATTAGATTTAAAATCAGATGCACATCTATTGTGTATTACCAGTTCAGTTAACCTTTTGTTGTTAACCTGTCATTGCCTGGACAATATGGTCTTCTTGGTTACTTCTATTGCATTTAATAATGGCATAAATAAGCAAATAAATATTATTTGGAAGTGAAAGAATTATGAACATTTCTACTGTTAATTGCAGAGCAATGTATTTAGAATGATAAGCCAATATTATAGCATTAGTTGCTAATAATACATGCGTCTTCAAGTAAGTTAATAGAAAGAAACATTTTTGGAAGCATGTGCTGTGAATGTTTTTCTTGGGTTTCCCAGTACTTCAGTCAGAATTATTTTCTGAATGAGTTTTGCACTCAAAAATGTAGACATGTGCCCAAAACTGACCTTTGAAGTGATTTAGTTTCTGTGTGACTATCCTCCAGTGTTTGTTTTATGATCTCAGCTGTGATACCTTAAGTTCTCATTAGATGTCAGAAGTTTAACTGTGTCAAGTCAGGTCAAGCTTATTTAGACAGCAGTATGTTAAGGAAAATACAGATATTTCTGCACGTGATGTTAATTCAGCTGGGGACGACTTTTTATGATTTACTATGAAGTAAATGTCTTGTTATGTCCCTCTGAGCTTAAGGGGATGCTGGCTGTAAGAAGTGCCCACATGATTGCTAGCCGATGTAGTTGTTTCAGCTTTTATATAAAATGTTAAACCGTGCTTGAAGTCTTAGTGCTCTTTTAGTCAGTGAGAACACTGATTAGCCTGGTGATCAGATTATCACCTTCAGAATTCAGGTGTAATGGTTTCAAGGTTTCTTGTATGAAGTGCTTTACTTCTGAATATGGGAGACAGGAAAGAAAAAGGACATTATAGAGGAAAAAAAACCAACCTTGAATGTCTCTTATTCTGGGTGAAGGGTGAGTTCTTAGTCTTAGTATGTTCAGGGAACATAGAGTTAGGTTTGTACACATATTCGCAGGACTTACATATTTAATTTTGATCTTGCTTCATTTGCTTGTTAAAAATATTTGGTATACCAAGTTGTCTGGATCTATGTTTCAGTCATAAGCTCTGCATGAAACTTTTCTAACAGCCAGTTTAATAAAATATTTTAAGAATTTACAGCTTTTTGCAAGTTAGGGGACAGGTGCTTAGGTGATTTTATGTCAAGGTGTATCCACAATCTCTTTTGTCTCTCAATGACACAAATGGACCTCAGCCTAAATATTGATTAAATGACAGATGGAGGGAATTACAAGTATAAGAAGGTTTATAGACTAAAAGGGATACAATTAAGCATAAAAAAACCTTACTTGTCCAGTTTTTGGCTGACAGTCCTGGCATGTTTCCCTTTTTCTGTGTGATCACCTTTCTGTAGAAACCTATATAAGGAAGCATAATAACAAAGATTTGTCCTGTGTCCCTTTGGTGTGTTTTTACTACTGATACTTAATTATTTCTATTGGAAATGGAATGAGTTCGTATTTCATATTGGGTGGTAAATCTTTTGCTTAAAAGTGACCAATCAAACTCATGCTTCTTGAGTAAAGATGCTAATATCAAAACTGCAGTCTGCTTACCATTTGTATTCTTATAACGTAAAAAACAAACTTTCTAGCTTTAAAAAAAAAGACAAAAAAAAAAGCCTTACTCAAATTTATTTATTTTTTTAACTTTTATTAAAACTGTGGCTCTTTAAATCTAATTGGATACTATTATTTCTTTATGAGGGTAGAAAAGCTTTAGTTTGTATGTGCAAAAAAAAAAAAAGGTAATTTTTTTTTTTTTCCCAAAATGGGGAAGAAGAATCTAGGCTAAATAATTTATTCTAGAAGAATCTAGGATAAATTAATAGGAAAAAAACTGTGCATAGATATTAATTTCATTTAGTATTGGAGTCATAGAAGTATATGACTTCTATATATTTTTATCTTTTTAAAACGTTGTCACTCTGTGAGCATCTTATTTATTTATTTCTCTTAAAGCCACCAGTTCTGGATGCATGTAATTCTAGAGAGAGATATAAAAATCTAAGCATAACTTTATTTTATAGAAGCACTAACTTGATTTCTTGAATGATAGCTCTATGCTCATAAATAGAATTTATTTTTCTTTCTTGAATTACCGTTTCTCACAGTTAGTACGTTTGGCAAATTGTAGATTGAACAAAACTGAGTTTCATGGAGTGTGGCCTTGAATTAAATAGTCTTTGAATGCAGTTCAGCCTCCCTTTCAGAAGAAAACCAAAATAGTGGAGTCATGGATAGATATTTCAGTAAGGATTAGCAGAGATTAAATTTCTCTATGGGCAGTCATGGGCGGGATTTGGAGCTGTTCCACATCCCTCTGTGGCTACAATGAAAGCACACGGGTTTGAACAATGGTAGCTCATTGGTATGCACTATTTGAGTGTTATACAGAGATGAATCAATTTAAACTTGGAACATTATGTTGAACTTTCTGGTACTAATCTAGATGTTTTATTTAACCTGAGTTTCATAAACAGTTGCTGATATTTTCTGCTTAAATCTCTTGCATGGTGCTCAGTATAGAATTTTTGACTGAATAAAAATTCTGTTTTAAATTCTGATTGAATCAAATCCAGCCTTGCACTAAATAAATGAGGTTAAGCAGTTTCATTATGTAAAAGTACAGCAGTTTGATTCATACTTCCAAAGAGTGAGTTTCAGTCTTACCATGAGATGTGCTGAAGTTACTCTTATTACATCAAAAAGCTCTAAAGAAACACATCTTTACAAGCACTGAGACTTTAATTGCAATGGGTTTTTTTTTCTGTAGGTGGTATGTTTCCATAGGTATTGCTTTTTCTAGGACTGGGCATGTTAAGCTACGCAAAGGGTCTTTGTTATATAGTACGTTGTTATATAATAAATAATCTAGATTATCACTAAACCAGTTAATTGTAAAGAATTTTTAACTGAAGTATTATGGAATAAAAATTTTTTTGAATCCTGACTTACTTTAGAGATGCTGTTGTATTTATTCTGAAAAAGGGTTATGCTTGTAGTTGTGATTTTTTTTTTTTTTCATTTTTTAATAGTAAATCAGTACTGGTGTTCCATCTGATATAGTATGTACTTGATGAGCAAAAACAAGTTATTTTTTAGCATCTTGCATCACTCAGGTATGACAACACGACAGACGTAATTTACAGGTTAGGTAGCTGGTTTGAAGATTTTTATGCCAGATCTGCTTTGAATTTTCTAAGTAAAGGGCTGTGTCATGCTTTTTCAAGTATGATTATATCTTGGTATTCAGTTTGATTGTAGTTTATTTTATTGGGTTTTATTTATTTATTAGTCATTTTTGATTGATCAAGCATGTTGATCCACCATATTTTTTTAAGCAAAATAAGGCATTCCAGAACATTTCTGGCATCAAAGAGTTATCTTTATTCATTACTCATTTGACGCATGCACCAACAATGGAGTTGAAGTCAAGCAAGAACATGAAACATCTGTTTAATGTATGCTTGTGTGTGGGACAAAAAGAAGATCTTTGTTTTCAGGACTCAAGTGTTTGATACCTTTGAATTTTTTCCTTTGGTTTAACAGCCTTGGTAGTTGATAATGCTTCCTTTTGTAATGGTAGTTACTTCTTTTCATTCACTTGGAAGCTGTGCTTGAATCATGGTTGACTCTGATCACTGTGTTTTTGATGAACCAGATTGAAGGCATGGCCCCTGTGAGTTGCTGCAGTATTACTGTGTCTATCAGCTTCTTGAAAAATAGACCTACATGAAAATGAGAACTCATGAAAATAAAAAGTAATTCTTTAGCCCACATATGGACAGATGAAAATCTGAAACATGAAGGACAAAATGCTGGACACCACTGAAATGTATATATTTATTTTTTAAACGGTTTTGAATGTAGTTGACCATTTGGAGCTGTGAGTATCGAATTTTTTTGTTCTCTTGGTAGAATAATAAATTACATTTAAATGAAATTATTTTCTGATGAACAGTATGAGTTTTTTGTGCAAGTATAGAGGAATAAGGTAGGTGGCCAGTTCATTACTTTTGCACAGATGTTGCTTTCAAATTTCCCTCTCTTTACTAGTTCTAGCTCCATTTATTAATTATTATTTTAAAATAAATTAGTCCTGGAACATAAAAGCAGTTAATTTTTATGCACACCATAAAATCAGAATCTTGAGTATGTAACATAATTTTTAATTTACTATCACAGCAAATACCACCGATCTAAAGTGATATAAAATCAGGTGTGTCTGAGGTTACACAGAGAGGGTGGAATACTGTCTTGCTTTATTTGGCATATACTGACCAGAGCAGATTGAGAATTTTGAGGGTTGCATCCATGGAATGATTTTTCAATAATAACAACCTAATTTGTCTTCCTTTTTCACATTCTAAATTTGATAAAGTCTCTTCTGCTTTTAAGTATCTGATTACTCTCTGTAATATCAAAGCTTGGTCATAGTTGACATAAACACTGGTTTAGAAAGAGACATAGGAAGGTCTTTAGTGTTACTATTCTTAAAAAAAATAATAAATACTTAATGTTAGTCCAAGTTTCTGAGCAAAAGATAACTAGTTATTACTTCATCTTATGTCATTGGAATAGATAGACAACCATTAAGTCTTTCTAGACATTGCTCAGAGCTTCTTTTTCTTCTGTAATAGAAACAAAAGTACTTGAGAAATAAGAATCATTCCATAATCTAGTTTTACTAATCCTTTTTTTTTTTTCTGAGGTAAAGAGTAGGAGCTATTGAATAAAAGGTAAAATAGTCGGAGTGCAGTAATTTATTACATGGTGACTTGGCAGAATAGGTGGTATTTTCTCTTGTCATATAGTCATGGTTGACAGAAAATCTGTATTTTTATAGGTTTCTAAGCTTGAAAAAAACTTTCATTATGGATTGCAGAGTGTGCCTTGTGTGCAGTTACGGGTATGCTGCACATTTAATAGCTGCAATACTGGTGAAATCTGTCTTGCCAAAAGCTGTCTCTGTTCTCATAGTTACCTGGAGCAAATGCATGCATCACAGTTAGTTTAAAAATCAAGTGCTTTCAGTGTGTCTTTAACCCAGTGTGCCTTGAAAATAGGTTTTAAATTGACTGTCACATATGTAATGTAAAATTTGACTTCCCATTGTAGCACTTGGATCAGAAATGAATTTGATTTTAAAATTTTATAAACTAAAGTCACCTGTGCTAAGAATAGTAGGTTTTCTGTACCTCATAAACTTTCAGAGAGCTACATAAGGAAAAGAAATAATAACATGCCTGTGGTAAGTCTACATTTCTTAGTTTGTAGTTTCCAAGTATAAATCTTTAGGTGTTAATAATTTAGAATTTATTATTTTAAAGATATATATGTGGAATACTTCTCTTGAGTGAACCTGAAACTATGTATGTGAAAAAAAATGGAATTTCATGTACTTCAAACTCAAAGTCCAGATCAGCCTATCATATAGTCTACCTCTCACCCTGTCCTTTTTTGCCCCTTTGTTAAAAGGATATAGAGAGTACACATTTGATAGATTGATATACAACTGTAGAGAATGTGTATTTTGAACCTGGGTGGCTGCAGTTTCATAAAAAATTAGTGTGTTTTTACATGGTAATTTTCACTTTGTAACATGGTAGCACAATTTTTTTTTTAAATAGAGGTTTTTAGACTATGTTTCTGTCAGACATTTTTCATGTATGTATATTTGCATGCAATGACAGTTGTTTATTTTGTAGATAGGTTTTTAATTGCGGTTTATATTGAAGTTTTAATATATAGCCACTAATCTAATGTCTCAGATTATTATTATATACCCTATACATATTCCCTTACCAAACTGTATACTAGTTAAGAATACATGAAGATAAATATCTTGGCCAAGTTTGTACTGCAAGTCAATGACAGAATAAGAATAGAATTCAAAACTTAAAGACAAAGTAAATAATATAATTGGACTAGAATCTAGCAATCAGGACAGTATCAACTTTACAACATGTACAACATGTACAACATTACAGCCAAGTACATGTTCCCTTTGTGTGAGGTGTTGATGTTGGTGTAGGCAGTTGCATAATTAGCTGTTATTATCAGAAAAAAAACCAAATTCCAGCAGAATAGAATTGCAGGGATTATTCAACCTGAACTGAGGAAATAATAAATGAGCTCTTAAATAATTTAGAAATTGTATAGAGAGAAATTTTCTATTACTCATGCAGCATTGATGATTTTTTTTTACAAAAAGCCTTGAACAAAAATATTTGAGAAATATTACCTCTTTTTGTATTTATGTTGCACTTCAGTAGAGTAAAATTTTTCAGTATGCTTTTTCTTTTTATTTTCCTATGTCCCTCTGTTGTATTCCATGCTTCACCTACTGCCCACAAGGACTATCAGGTCCACTTTAGCAGATCTGCTTGCCATCTATCCATCCATCCATCCATCCATCCATCCATCCATTCACGTACCTACCCACCCACTCACCCAGTGGGAATTCAGTGCTAGTTCAGGTGATGAATCTATCCCACAGGATGAAGCTGGCAGCATTCATCCTTGCTGAAGTCATTCATCCTTGCTGAACTGCATGAGGTTCCTGCTGATAACTATTCACTAATAAATATTTACATAAACATTGTATATGTATGGTTTAGATGTCACTAAAATGACATAATGTGAATGATTGGTATCTCCAAGACCTACATTTCCATCATTCTGTGGCTTCAGTAAATATTCCTGGGCTTTTGTTGGCTTATCCCTGTTATTTATATTTTTATCTGGCTCATAGGTTACATTCTTTGTGTGGTCATACCTATTCAACCCACAAAATTTAAACTAGCTGAGTGTTAGTAGATCTGTAGTGCAAATGTAACACATTGGGAAGAAATTGTTTGCCATTAGCCACAATTGGTTTGGTTTGCTTATAAATGTTTGTGTAGTTCCAGAAAGAGTAATCTTAACAAGGATAGGGGTTTTGCTCAACATTAGTGTTCTAATTGTCTCCTTTTAACATTAAATATTTTGAATCTTGAGTTACAGCGCACTGGTCATTTTGAAATTTTTTATGTATCTTTAAGTTATGCTGTTGTCTTCTCAGTGCAAGACTTAAAAGGGTTTAGGATGAACTCTGAATTTTCAAACATTGAGCCTCTTCCTGTTTTGACACAACTATTTTGACTAAAGCAAACTGCACTTAAACTGTACTTCTGGGTAACTGCTATAAAGTGGAATCCTATTTACAATTCACAGATTCACAGATATTAGGGGTTGGAAGGGACCTAGAAGATCATCTAGTCCAACCCCCCTGCCCTAGCAGGATCACCTAGATCAAGTCACCCAGGAACAGATCCAGGCGGCTCTTAAGTGTCTCCAGAGATGGAGACTCCACAACAATGTGTTGTTGAAGCCATAAATCTGAAAAGAATAACGTATGTTTAATTTCACCACATCTTTTTCTTAAAGTTTGGTGGGTTTTTTTGAAGGAGAATCTATGAAAGCTTACACATGATGCTGTAATAAACCTGATGGCACATAACTTAGGTGAAAAAAAATTTTGATGCTGCTATATCTAGCTAGTAACGTTGTGTGCCTTTCAATACAGGAGAATTAAGTTACATCAAAGATTAGTACACAAAACTACTTAGAAATTAAGACCCCCCCCAAAAAAAGTATTTTTTTGTAAAACCAGAATGTCAGTTATCAATTTGGAATGTATGGAGCTCTCCCAGGGGACAGTGAGGAGCAGGTTAAAAGCTTGTGCATAAGATCAAGGGTGAGACTAGTATGGCAGACATTGTAGTAGGTGTTTACCACAGGCCACCTGATCTGGATAAGGAAGCTGATGAGGCCTTCTACAAGCAGCTAGGGGTAGCTTCAAAATCACAGGCTCTGGTTGTCATGGGGGACTTTAATTCCACTGACATTGGGTGGGAAAATTATACATCCAGACACAGTCAGTCCAGTAGGTTCCTCCAGAGCACTGATGATAACTTCCTAATGCAGCTGTTGGAGGAGCCAACAAGGAA